>KZ807130.1:21462-33233 GCA_000696205.2 Oncopeltus fasciatus
GATTTTTAAAAATCTCTCTTTACAACTCTCATTCTCTTTTCAGCCCTGAAGAAGCCATCACATGATGTGCGAAAGCTCGGCAAATAAGAACAATTTGACTCGGTCCAACCCGGAAGATGAAATGGTAAATACATCTGACGACCGACGAAGCCTACGTGAACATCTGACAAATTTTCATTTTAAACTTAAATTTATCAAATATATACAAACATAAAGATCAATTGGTGTGATGTCAGAAGATCATACTGACTTTATAGCAATTAAAATCTTCTTATCTACTTTAGATTTTATTATTAAGAGATATTCAACACAATTTTCCAAATTAAATATATTGTATTATCCTCCAAATATCCTTTCATTACAAGTAAAATAATAATATAATTAACCTGGCTATTAATAAATTTAGAATCCAATAAAGCTAGGTTTTTAAATAAAATTTGCTCTCATTACTTCTTTTACTGTTTTAACAATAAACTGGATGTGAATATCATGAATACATCCAATCCTTCTCCACTGATTTTTTCAAACTCGATTTGGGACCTTCTTTCCCCAAACTGCTCCTCAAAACCATTCCTGCAGAATCTCCTCACATAATCCTTAGATATAATTCACCCTGACTTTTCGACACGATAATAAAACCAAAAGTTTGTTACTTTGTTCCTATTGGATCCAAACTCAAAAAATAGATTCTAGGCATTTCCCTAGGTAGAAGAATTAAGTCATGAAGCTCTTATTAAATGAATGTCACCTACCTTCAAGATATAATGAATAAGTAAACAAATTCAGTTACCCTGCAAGCTCTTCCCTTTATTCGTGTCCTAATATTCTAATAGCAAAATGTTCTAAAGAACGTTTAGATTTGAATCTTCACCATTCACATCTGAAAATGGTTTATTTAAGTGTATTGGTCCCCTGAATCTGAGGCTCACTGATCACAAACTGCTCTGAGTACTTCTACCCGTAGCAAGGCATACTCACAGTCATTCCTTGGAAGTCGTCTTCCTGTCTTCTAGTTATTGAATAACTTCTGGATTGGATTTCAGACCAACAACAGGGTGTGTGTATATGTGCATTCTGAAATCCACCTAACTTTTTTGTTAGACGTACATACTAATAATAAATATATATCTCCTCAAAATTATTGCTTCTAAGAGACTATCTCTGGGGGTCTGGGTGGCGGCACATACATACAGATCCTCATCAAGAGCTCGGCATTCTGGTATTTGCAATTCCCGGGATTAGTAAAGCATCAATGACCATTTTGAAATGCCATTAAAAAATAAAAAAATAAAAAAGAGGTTTTCTCCCTTAACCAAAAATTCTTGGTTTCACTCAAATTACCTTGTCTAATATAAGAATTGGTCTTTTCAACAGCTTCACGTGGAAATGCAAAACTGGGGAAATGGTGGCTGGAGACCAAGTTACCTCAATTTGGACGTGGAAAATGGCTGTTCGGCAAGCATGAAATATTGCCCGGACTTCTTTGAAAAAGCACTGAAAGTTGTCAACCTTACCGGTTGTCCAGTGCCAGCGGTAAGTTAAGACTGCAATTATTATGGGTAATCATGAATTGTGCATGGTAAGTTACTGTGTTATTACTGTATTAGCCATACGTTCGACTTGCTCGAAAGGTAATTCGCAAAGACTGATCTTAATCATTCCTCAATCTCACTGGATGTTTTTTAGCTACCTCTGGATTCATTACCTATTTAAAATGCCTTCAATTTTTCCACCTTCCACTAGACTATTCAATTAATTTAATTTTAATTTTATTTTATTTCCATGCGTTATTTAAAAATTAGGCCGGTATTACATTTTTCTAAAGATATTTGGTGCTAGATTCGGATATCCAATTTTAGGTGGGCCAATTTTTACATCAACGTATTGTAAAGGCTACGGGTCACTAAAAATAAAAAAAAGAAGATAAATTAAAGATTATTTATTATCACAAATAATTATATCTACTAATTACAATATAACCTTATAACTTATTGCCCTTACTTACTAACAAATAAATAATATAAAATTACTTACAGTAATTAAATTAATTATTATGTAGAAATAAATTACATACACTTATTTACTAAGTGGCCTCAAGATAACTTGCTAATGACTATCACTTATCACTGTTACCGATACTACGACCAGCCGGGCTCGCGGAATACGCGATCTTCCACAAACGGTGACTGACTTATCATTGACTCGGAGGGCCGCTGGCAATCTGCTTTTGAAGCTTCGTGGAAGTTGCGCGAAGGTACTATAAGGTGCTGGAACATTCTCATCTGAAATTTCCAGTTAGCCGACTTCCTTCCAAAGAGACAAGGAAGCTGTTGTTATCCTTCAATTGCCGCTGTTCCCCGTGGAGGTCCGGTACACAAGCCACCTACTTCCCTAATGTTTAATAGTATTTTATGGGAAATTAAAATATTTGAACTTTATACAAATTGTTATTATGGTACATTTAATAAAATAAAATAATATGCAAAAGAAGTCCCTTATCTGTAATTTAAATCTTAACCCTTCTCTATGCTTGATAATAGTAAACCAAAATCCTCATTTTTCATTCACTTCCTGAGACATCTTGGGGACCCTATGTTCATCATAAACATGTCCTTTCTAACTGTCTTTGTCCTGATCAGTCTTCAACCATAAGGACTTCTTCACCATTTACCTTTTTACGGACGGTGGACCTCTGCTTTGCTCGTTCTCTTTTCCTTCGCTTCTTTCTTCAGGGGTTCAAAGTGGAGGCAACCGTATTGCAAGTTTGTTTTCAGAGAGCACGTTTATTAATAATTAATAATAAGATAATTAGCTACATTTTTTTCATGAAGAGAGGGGCTATATACTTACTTCCATCCCTTCTAAATATCCATGGCTCAGGGCAAGCTTTTATTTTCGATAAAAGCTTGCCCTAGGCGTGATTTGAACCCGCAGCGCTAGGATTACAAGACCCGATTAGATCTCTTGATCTACCCCGGCGCCCCGTTTTGTAAACTTAATTTATTATTAATCGTAGATGTGTACTGAATAAAAACTCATTATAGAAAAAGTTGTTAAGAACATAATATTCTAATATTTAATCCGTCTGATAACTTGTTAATCTTTAAGCAGATAACATTAGTGGTCTACAAAGAAAAAAAGTTAAATTCAGCAAACCATTCTAATAAAATTGGTCGTTTTCAATAATTTCGAATTAACTCCAAGTTTATTTAAAACGTAATACACACTGTAATAATCAATTACAGTTGCATAAATGAATTGTGTGATATTCTTCTTTGATGTGTTATGCCTTCAAAATGTTTAACCCATTCTTGAAAATATTGTTTATTATTTTGGATTGTTTGAAACTAAATTTTTTTCACAGTGTTCAACAAGTTTTAAAAAAATTTTAGTTTCGCTATCTTCACACAATTTTTAATTCTTGTTCAATTTTTTTTGTTTTAAATATTCTATATTGTTTTAAATTTAAATTTCATTACTGATTCTAAAGAGATGATTTTCATTAATTATTTTTGAACTTTTGAATGACAATCGTAATTATTTTTTATATTCAGGATAAAACTATTAATTATTTTCACTATTATTACTATAAAAAATAGATTCTAGGCATTTCCCTAGGTAGAAGAATTAAGTCATGAAGCTCTTATTAAATGAATGTCACCTACCTTCAAGATATAATGAATAAGTAAACAAATTCAGTTACCCTGCAAGCTCTTCCCTTTATTCGTGTCCTAATATTCTAATAGCAAAATGTTCTAAAGAACGTTTAGATTTGAATCTTCACCATTCACATCTGAAAATGGTTTATTTAAGTGTATTGGTCCCCTGAATCTGAGGCTCACTGATCACAAACTGCTCTGAGTACTTCTACCCGTAGCAAGGCNGGTAGGTATAGAAGTTTCATGACATTGAAAAGCGGCAATAACATCATTGGCTGTCAAGGATTGACAAGTGAGGTAGTACCAGCCAAGAAAATGACGGGGAAAAAACATGGTTGACCCTTCGTATCCAAAGAACCAATATATATTTATATATAATATTTATACAAATATATTGTGTGGGTAATCCTCTTTTTTTGGACGATAAACAGATAGAAATTCGTAAAGAATCATAATGAAGTCATTACAAAAAAAAATTAATAAATAATTATTTATATATGAGTGTGATTGTATCAATATCACTGCAGCAGGAAAGGCTGAAACATTATCTCAAGAAATAACCAATAACTTTTAATTTGTTAAGTAAATATTAATTTTTCGCTTGACTCTTATTTTTCATAATTTGTTAAATTTTAACCCAAATATAAATTACTTGGACAAAATTTATAAAATGATCTGTAGTAGTGACCCTATCACTCGAATTTAATGGACGCTGTTAAAATTCTTTTAAATTTATATAACAGAAGAATCCAATACTGTAAAAGCTATTCTTCAACGATTTTTGAAATCCAAAAAATATTTCAAGACAGTATACTCCATTCCAAAGAGATTCAAACAAAAACCCTAATTAAATTAATTCAATATTTTGAATTGACTGATTCCATTCGCCATACGCAAAATGTTAAATTTGCACTTTACTTAAAATTATTTATTAAAGGAAATTATATTTTAAACTAAATTGTTTCTATGTTACTTGAAGTTTTTTAATGTATAGCTCATTGGCTGGTCACAGCTGTCATTTTACAGTGAATTGAGCATTAAACTAATAAATTCGAATTTTCATGGAACTATTTTTACTAGATAAATATTTTATTTGGTTATGGGTTTTATCCCACGTAAATTTTAAACAATTAATGAGAGGGAATAGAATAAAAAAATCTATCTGTCCACGCCAGGAATCGAACCTGGATCTCCTGCTATCCGGGCCGGTGCACTTATCAGTTATGCTACCAGGACGCGTTAGTTGTCTTATTCAATTCCCTCTACAATAGCAAAAGCCTAATCCATGAGAAAGACAAGAACTTCGTCTTACACTCGAAGGAGCTGACATTGTCGTTCGAGAGCCAATGTAGAGGGAATTGAGTGAGATACCTGGCGCGTCCTGGTAGCACAATTGGCAAGTGCACTGGCCCGGATAGCGGTTGATCCAGGTTCGATTCCTGGCTGGAACAGATAGATTTTTTTATTCTATTTCCTCTCATTAATTGTTTTATTTTTACTAGCTTTTCCATGATAGTTGAGAGGGGGGATGGTGATTATGTATGTGAGAATAGCAAGTGTATGTGTAGCACAATTTATAATAAAATTTCACTACCTCTGGTAGTTAAAATTCCAAACATAAAGATTCCATTGAGAGGAAGAGAGCTCTGGAAAAATCTGAGCGGGTGTAGAGTCATTCAAGAGAAGCTGTAAAAATAAATAAACAATTTTTTTTTAGAAATATATTTTTTTCTCATCTATCCTTCAGTTTGAGTTTGTATTTTACATTTACAGCCACCAGTATAGTATACATTTTGAAAAAAAATCAAAAGAGGAATAGAGGAGTTTAAACAGAAAATATTCACTTATTTTTTAAACGGTTGTCATGTTAGGGTGTATATTTTAAGGAATCTAAATAAGTGAAGTGTTTAAATTACATATAGTGAGTAGAGACTAGTAAAGGTAAATAAAAAGGACCCTTAGAAAAAAAAACCTCGACGAAAATATAATAATATTTAAGTATAAACAAACATATGTGAAATAAAACATACATTAAATATCCATAATAGATAATTAAAAGTCAATAATATGCAAGGGAGGCTAACACAGAAAAGTCAATAATACCTAATTGAATGTTTATGTATTATTATTTGAAACTATCTACTGTTTAAACAGAATTTACAGTAAAGTTGAGTGGACACTCAAGATTTTTATTAAACATTTGTTTATTGGGAGTTTTTTATTTATTGTTAAATATTTTATAATTAACATTATGCCATGTTTTATTTTCCCATTCATTGCTCATTAGAAGCTTCAGATAAAAATATTCAAATTACATTGTCGGGAAAACCTTACTGAATTTGGCCTATAACTTACGCGGTTAATTACGTCACAACGACATATTTAAACCCTGCGTTTTGATGGTTGACAGTTTTTGATAGAAGTTATTTTTAATGATAAAATAATTCTGCACATTATTTTAATTATCTCTAGCTTAGAGCATGTAAGTTTATATTAATAAATGCTTATTTTTAAATTTATTATTGTATTTATTCAACCTTCTTGAAAGTCTTGATTTGTTTCAAATCTCATTTGTCTACATTTATTATACAGACTTATCTAACCTTATTTTTTAATTTTTTTTAAGAATCAATATTAATTTNATATGAAATCTTGGAATTGTATCATAAGGTTTGCATAAATTTCTTAAATTCTAGATGTTTTTAAAACCTTTTTTTTTCTTTTTATCCTCTTTTGTTCATAAGTTGTGGTTGAAAGAATTCGTGCGTATGAGTGTCTTGAAAATTTTGTTATATAATTTGTAAAGCGTGGCATGCCAAACTCACCTTGCCATATACAAGAACTTTGAAGATGGCTTACACTGAAAGTTGAAACTTTAGGTAGTCTTTTAGTGTATTTTTACTTCACTCTTCTCTGACCACAGCTATAAATTTTCCTTTACAATACACAGCCTCCTTCCCGTCTTCAATGTACACATATTTCATATAAACATGTTTTTTTCAGCTCATTTTTAAATCCTTGAAATGCATCATTATTTAAATGCACTGAAGTATTTTAAAAATCAAAAATTCTGTTCAAATAATTTAGCGCAATTACATTCTTAACAATTACCACACACACACACACAAAAAAACCTTTTGCCCTTTTCTATAATTTGTCTTTAACCGTTTGAGTTAAGTTGCAATACAATGCTTCTCGTTTTATTGTCTTTGCTCTTAATTTACCTCTCCGCCCAACTATAAAAAAAAAAAAAAAAAAAAAAAAAAAAAAAAAAAAAAAAAAGGATAGTCAGTAATACACACCGGTTATTTTGTATAATTGAATTATTAAAAACATTTTTAATTGTACTTAATTATCATATATTTATAAGTAGTGTTGAGCCTAGAAACACAATTTTGGCGTAAAGAAAACAGGTTTTTTTTCCCCCAGAAAACAAACCCATGTTGAGTTTCATTATTCTTAACTAAAAATTACGCCCGCTACATCGAATTAATTTTTTTTCTTACATTCTTGTCGTACATATTAAATTTCTTTAAAGGCTGAATAACTATTATAATAAGTTTAAAGAGTTCATATGTATTTATTTTTAATATTTTTCTTTTCCTAAAATAAGGCGCTGTGTTTAATTCGTTGATAGTAGCATGTAAAGGAATTAACTGTTAGATAATGCCACCAGAATAAAATTTTAATACGACAATTAAACTCCTAAACATTATCAGGCAAATTCTAGGCTGTATTTTAAATTAATTTAAATTAAAAAAGAGATAAATGAAAAGGATTACGTGCTTATGAAATTAAATAAAATCTTGGTTCTTCCCCTTTTAATTGTATGCTATTTTGGTATTATTAAGAGGAAATAATTTTGTAAAAGAACTGGTCATATGACTAGTGAATAAATTATTAATACCGTAAATATTGAACACTCAGCTAGAAAACAGATTTTAAAAAGTTAGGTATTTAAAATATAGTGAATAGGTAACGAATTAGATTTAATTTAAATGGATATACATGATATGCAGAATAAATGAAAACAATTTTAATATTCATATTCCTAAATAAAACTCACTAGTGAAGTACATTTATTATTTCTAGGTAAGACATCATTTATCTTTGTCAGACAAAATAAGGAGTAGTAAAGATTGAAAATTTAGACAATGGACGTTGATATAGTTGATATTTACTTCAATCATAATTTAAGAGAAGTAGGTAATAAATATATATTACCTGTGGCAAGAAAATCAAAATAAACAATTATAGTTTCAAATGAGAGTTAGTGAAAATGATTAAAATGTTATTATGTATGATATAATTGATTATATGGGAATGTCCGACCCAAGAACAACAATGTTTAAAAAAGAAATTGGATCCTAGTAATAATTTAAAAAAAAAAGAAAAAAAAATATATATATATACACACACACACACACAATACAGCATATATAGTATGAACTGCAGAAACTTGAGGTATTGGCGAACAGGTAAGTACATATTTTTATTTAACACATTTATTGGATAGTAAATAAAAAGATTAGCAGTTAAACATATATTTTATGTAATTCGAACATACATTAAATGTAACTTAAAAGACGAATCTGACAAGCAAGATTCTCTAGAAACTCACTCCCTTATGTAAAGGGCTGGATGAAGTATTATTGGTAAAATATGGAAGATGTGTTCCTATCTTACAAAATGGTATTGACCAATAAATTTTGTCTGATAACACTCCATCAAAAGTAAAAGGGAAGATTGCGTATCAGATTCTTATCTTTGAGATTTGGTTAAGATGTTTCCATTATAAAATATGGTACTGGGAAGCCAAATTTTTCTTATCACTCTCCTCAAACATGCAGAATGGTACTCACCAATGAATTTTTCTGATAACACTCGAGGTTTGGTTAAGATGTTTCCATTATAAAAGATGGTACTGGGAAGCCAAGTTTTACTTATGACGCTCCTCAATCATGCAGAATGGTACGGACCAATGAATTATACTGATTACTCTTTACCAATGGTAAAAGGGAAGGTGGCGCATCAGATTCTTACCTTGAGGTTTGGTTGAGTTGTTTCCTATATAAAAAATGGTACTGGCAAGACAAATTCCACTTGTCTCTCTCCCCCATTATACAGAATGGTTCTGACTGAGTAAATGTTACTAATAATTTTCCATCAAAAGTAAAAGGGAAGGTGGCGGATCAGATTCTTACCTTTGAGGTTTGGTTGAGTTGTTTCCTATATAAAAAATGGTACTGGCAAGACAAATTCCACTTGTCTCTCTCCCCCATTATACAGAATGGTTCTGACTGAGTAAATGTTACTAATAATTTTCCATCAAAAGTAAAAGGGAAGGTGGCGGATCAGATTCTTACTTTTGAGGTTTGGTCAAGATGTTTAAACTATAAAATATGGTACTGGCAAGCCAAGTTCTTCTTGTCACGTAAGGATGACGCATTAGAAAAATCTTTGTCCAAACCTTAGCGGTAGGTATGGACAAGATGTTCTCATCATTGGAAAAAAGGAAGGTATATAAGGAACTTACCTTTGATGTTCGGACAAGATATTTCCATCATTGAAAGTAAAGATGACACATTAGAAACTTACTCATACCTTTCAGGTTTGGACAAGGTGTTTCCATCATTGGAAGTAAGGATGACACATTAGAAACTTACTCATACCTTTTAGGTTCAGAAAGATGTTCCCATCAGTGGAAGTAAGGATGACACATTAGAAACTTACTCATGCCCTTCAGGTTTGGACAAGTTATTTCCATCATTGGAAGTAAGGATCACACATTAGAAACTCACCCATTCCCTTCAGGTTTGCACAAGATATTTCCATCATTGGAAGTAAGGATGACACATTAGAAACTCACCCATTCCCTTCAGGTTTGCACAAGATATTTCCATCATTGGAAGTAAGGATGACACATTAGAAACTCACCCATTCCCTTCAGGTTTGCACAAGATATTTCCATCATTGGAAGTAAGGATGACACATTAGAAACTCACCCATTCCCTTCAGGTTTGCACAAGATATTTCCATCATTGGAAGTAAGGATGACACATTAGAAACTCACCCATTCCCTTCAGGTTTGCACAAGATATTTCCATCATTGGAAGTAAGGATGACACATTAGAAACTCACCCATTCCCTTCAGGTTTGCACAAGATATTTCCATCATTGGAAGTAAGGATGACACATTAGAAACTCACCCATTCCCTTCAGGTTTGCACAAGATATTTCCATCATTGGAAGTAAGGATGACACATTAGAAACTCACCCATTCCCTTCAGGTTTGCACAAGATATTTCCATCATTGGAAGTAAGGATGACACATTAGAAACTCACCCATTCCCTTCAGGTTTGCACAAGATATTTCCATCATTGGAAGTAAGGATGACACATTAGAAACTCACCCATTCCCTTCAGGTTTGCACAAGATATTTCCATCATTGGAAGTAAGGATGACACATTAGAAACTCACCCATTCCCTTCAGGTTTGCACAAGATATTTCCATCAGTGGAAGTAAGGAAGGTACATTGGATACTTACCTTTGAGGTCGGGGCAATATGTTCCCTTCATGAAAGTTGATGCTTCTGAGATAAATTCTACTAATCACTTTCCTTCAGTGGAGGACAAGGAGGAACATTAGCTCTTACCTGTGAAGTATTTAACGAAGTATTTTGCGTAGTGGGTTTTACCTTGTAAAGTTTCTGAGCTTAGGTGCTTTTGCAAAGGGGAATTCAGTTAAGGGTTTGTCTTAATTATTTTTAAGAAATTTTTTAAAAGAAAAAATTGATCATGAAGGAATATATCAGTCTGTCTGTTAGGAATGTTGTAGCTAGTTGTTTTTTCGAGTGAGTTCTGTAGTGCAGTGTAGTCAAGTGGCTCTTTACGGCAGTCAGTGCATTTTATGGAGGCCCACATTTAGCTAATATGAAATCTTGGAATTGTATCATAAGGTTTGCATAAATTTCTTAAATTCTAGATGTTTTTAAAACCTTTTTTTTTCTTTTTATCCTCTTTTGTTCATAAGTTGTGGTTGAAAGAATTCGTGCGTATGAGTGTCTTGAAAATTTTGTTATATAATTTGTAAAGCGTGGCATGCCAAACTCACCTTGCCATATACAAGAACTTTGAAGATGGCTTACACTGAAAGTTGAAACTTTAGGTAGTCTTTTAGTGTATTTTTACTTCACTCTTCTCTGACCACAGCTATAAATTTTCCTTTACAATACACAGCCTCCTTCCCGTCTTCAATGTACACATATTTCATATAAACATGTTTTTTTCAGCTCATTTTTAAATCCTTGAAATGCATCATTATTTAAATGCACTGAAGTATTTTAAAAATCAAAAATTCTGTTCAAATAATTTAGCGCAATTACATTCTTAACAATTACCACACACACACACACAAAAAAACCTTTTGCCCTTTTCTATAATTTGTCTTTAACCGTTTGAGTTAAGTTGCAATACAATGCTTCTCGTTTTATTGTCTTTGCTCTTAATTTACCTCTCCGCCCAACTATAAAAAAAAAAAAAAAACATTCAGTAAAAATAGCAATGCGGGCTTGGAGGTCAATCTTTAAAAGGAATGCAATTTCAAATTTTAGCTTTTTTTAAAAGGAATTTTAGACCTATTCTTTTATAAGTGTTATAAATGCAGAACAAGTGAAAATAAGTAACATTTAAAATTAATAAAATTTTACATAAGAGGTAGATATTTAAAGATGAACTTAGAGAATGAAGAAACAATTCATGAGAGGGAACAGAATAAAAAAAATCTATCTGTCCTCGCCAGGAATCGAACCTGGATCTCCTGCTATCCGGGCCGGTATGCTGACCGTTACACCACAAGGACTAGCTTTTTTATTCTGTTCCCTCTCATGAATTGTTTATAATTTACGTGGGATAAAAAACCACAACCAAAATAAAATATTTCAAAATTAAAATTAATAAAGTAAATGACGAGAGCCAACAAAATGTATGACAATGTCAGCTAGTTCGAGTTTAAGACGAAGTTCTCGTCTTTCTCGTAAGTTAGGCTCTCGCTAGTGAAGAGGGAATTGAGTGAGATATCTAGCCTGTCCTTGTGGTGTAAAGGTCAGCAT
>KZ807130.1:42321-60141 GCA_000696205.2 Oncopeltus fasciatus
GATGAGACTAATGAGGGGATTTAACATGGACTCCATCATGGATTGGGTTCTGGCAAAAAAGGTTTCCATGACAGAGTACATGTCGGAGGAAGTAGGAGGTGGAGAGGTATGGGAATCGGCCGCGTGACGTTCATGGGGTGCTGGCTGCTGCTGAGGGGGTTGTCTCTGCAGCTGGACCTGTCTGGCGGCACAGGAGTAAGAGAGATTCTCCTGAACGTACCTAACAGGCGCACTTGTGCTGGGTTGGTGCTGGACTGGCGGTCCTAATAAAAAAAAATTAATCTATCATGTATTTCGCTTGGTGGAGAAGCTGCCCAATGGCAGTACTCCTAAAGCACTATTTACAATTGTTTTTTTTTTTTCAATTCTTATTGGGAAGTGTTGGCAATGATGAGGTCACGCGGCCATTTCCTATTCAAAACAAAAATAAATAATAATTAAATCAAGAGTTGTATTTTTAAACACAGGTTCTTCCTTAAGGTACAAAGAAATATAAGTACGCTATGATATTGTAATGATATATAAAAGGAATATGTCAAATAAGAGGAAACATCTGGGAATATATTTCTCACATAATTTATTTCGGATCTTATTAATTTTATATAAAAAATATGGAAAATCCCATTTGTTTATGTCGGCCTAATATGATCAATTCTTCGTAATGGGTGTTTACAATTTCCAGTCCAGGAAATCCAGTAATCCTTTAATGAGAGTCTAAAAAATGAAATGTCAGCAATGAACAACTGGTGAAAAGAGTCGTAGCAATAAAGTAGATGTTTTTTTTGTTGGGGTTCGGTCAATATTGATCCAAAAAATTCGATTAAAAAAAAAGGTGTATTTTTTAAATTTTCTGCCAAAGTTTCGTTTTACATTGTAAGCCATCCTCAGGGCTATCATTATGGCAAGAGGGGACGTAGTACCACCTGGATCTCATGTTCATGACTCATTTGAATCTAAGCAATAAATACTGATAAATACGATTATAAACTGAAGTGCAGAGGAACCTGATGTGAAAATCTTATGAAAGCTGGAAGAGACCAACTACTGAGTGATGCCATGAGACTTGAGAGATAAAGGGCAGGCAAAGAAGAAGAGTCACAGATGGGATATGAAATTTCAATTTGGATTGTGTGTGTGTGTGTGTGTGTGTGTGTGTGTGTGTGTGTGTGTGTGTGTGTGTGTGTGTGCGTGTGTGTGTGTGTGTGCGTGTGTGTGTGTGTGTGTGTGAGGGAGGGGAATGAGTCCGTACACATTAGTTGCTACGGGTGGATAAACAAATATAATAAATATATCTAATAAAATTATGCATTTTATAAAACATATGATTATAGGATAGAAGGCTTAAATATTATCGAATTTCGTTGCATTTCAACAGGTTCCTAAAGATTAAAAAGCATTTTGAATTGAGTAGCTGATTAAAAGGACCATCATTAACAATGTCAGCAATGAACAACAATTAACAATGTTGTGACATTTCTAAGCGTTCTAAGGTTAACGCTCATTCATAATCAAGTTATTTTACTTTTCACATTTGTAGATTACATTTCAATATTATTAGATTCCGTTCGTTTTGTTTGACAAGTTGTCATGAATGGTGACAAAACAAGAAACATTTAGCAGGATAATATTTCAATTACTTATTAAATATTTAAATTTACAATGTAATAATGATAATAGTTATTGTAAATACTGTAAAAATATATTCAACGCAGCTTAGAACAATAGGATCTCTGTGGAACTCCCAAGTTGACAGGATTTAATTAAGTAATTTAATTTCCTTCTCCGGTTGTAGTTTGTGTAGGAGGTAATGAGAATTAATAATAGAAAATATAAGTAACTTTCTTAATGATTATTTGAGTTTTTAACTCCCAATATGAAGAACAGTAGGCCTGTATGGTATATGCTAAAAGAAATGTATAAATTAACATACAATAATAGCATATTGGTGAATTTTTATTTGTATTTTTACACCATTTAATATTGAAAATAAATAATACAAATTCGATAAAACATTTCGCACAGAATAGCTCTTCCATTATCTCTGAAGGAATGAATGCCCACAGTATTCGGGCGGGTAAGGGTGTACTAGTTCACTGAGTTCCCGCTAGATGTCGCGGCACTACATGTCCGAGATGCATTACATCCCCTTGTAATAATAAAGCTATTATATTTATTATTATTTATTTTAGTAACGTTATACTTTTATTTTTATTTTATATATTTACAAACATTGTATATATATAAAATTATTTACTATTAATTTAAACTTACCTTTCTTTAATGACAAGTTCATAAATGCTTGTCTTGAAAATTTTGATTATGCACTCAATTAACAAATTTGTACCTGAACTGCAGGTGATAGTACTATGTGTTACTTATACTGTTTATATGCATTAACATACTGTTGGTAATTTGTGAGGAAATGATTGTAAGAGCCCTTGAGATCTTCTCGAAAACAATGATGGACGATATGTCCCGAGAATCCTTCCAGGATATCTGGCTAGGTCAGATCGAGCGTCTGTTCCAGCTACTTCGCTGCCATTCTACAACTTAGGGCAGACTTCCTCCGCAAAGATAGCCTGTACAGTAGCCCTTGTCCAGCACTTTGGAGATGAGGGAACTTTGAGCCCTACGGAGTTCTCAGCCATATCCAGCCGGCTACTAAAATAAGTTATATATGTATTGAGTTTTCTTTTTTCCAAATATAGAATAGATTAAACACTATTACTTAATCGATGTAATATTATTATTATATACTATATAAATATAGATTAGATGCCTGAGAAAGGGCTGTTTGGTTAAATGCTCTCTCTAATTTTTATTTATTATAGAAAGATAATTGTAATTTAAATTATTGTAAGTTTTTATATTATTGCCTAAGGAACTTGTCAGTTTCATACCTTCCGTTAATTTATGAAATCATATAACTCTGTGATTAAAGTTCTGCGAATCATTAAATGTTTATGGTTGAAATCGAACAAAGATGAGATGGGGGGGGGGGGTTAAAGATAAATAAAAAACTAAATTAAGAAGTAGTTATTATCAGATATGAGCACACATTTAAATTTGTGAGGAGAGGATTGTCCGGAATTCGGTCTTGGGAGCTCAAGAATAAAAAACTGATTTGTAAACAAAAAAGGTTTTTCTTTTTTTAATTCTTGAGCTCCCAAGACTGAATTCCTAACAATCCTCTCCACATAAAACTTAACGGTCAACTAGGTATCTACAAATATTTAAATTTATTTTTAAAATTCAATAGTATTTATTTGAAAAATCCCTAATACGGGAGATGTTTAGGAATAATAACTCGAGGGGTCGGTGAACTCCCCTCTTTTTAAAATATTAAAATCAAATGAAGGCTCTGTAAACCAGTGAATTAATTAATTTTGAGTGAACTTCAAATGATAGGAAAGAGACAAAGTACGTACTAAAAAATAAAAAAACCTTAAAGATGAAGCTGCGTTATCTACGCAGATTGACAAAGCATCATCAAAGGTGGATATCATTAGTTGTAAATTTACTAAAAACAACTGGGAAGATTGGGAAGATTGCATGCGAAGTTGTCTGTGCGTTGTTATGCTTAAATCTGCCGAAGAGAAGTTTTTTTTCTTCTTCTGGAACACTTCTCGACGGGCCAAAGAAAATTCCATGGGTTCGAAGTCCAGCCTCAACCACCATCCACCTCCCACCATCTGATTACGACTTGTTTTGCTCCATGGCTTCATTTGGTTCTATACCTCCCCTCCTCAGTCTCATTATATTTAAGCTAAGAATATATATATCTTATATTACACAACTGTCTACAATAGATGGCCTAAATAGAAAATTTGGCCTCTGCATTTTAGAAATATGAGGCCCGCAAAAATATTGAAATTATATTGTTATATGCTGGAGAAATGAGTCAGGGTTTCAGCCAGAATCAGAAAAATAAAACTCTCCAAAATTGTTGGGTATTTTTTTTATTATTGCCGACTTAACTTGTAAGTCATCATCAGGGCGAAAGTAATGTCTGGGGAGATCTCCGAAGGACGTTTAAAGTAAAACCACAGAGTGCAGAACTTAATATATACATATATATCCTTAATTTATATATTACATTCTGTTAAAAATAATAAAAACATTTAGTAATTTGATGACAATGTATAATAGAAAATAAATGAACATTAATGAAAGTCACATGGGGAGTGGGGGTCACCAGTGTCACCACTCTCAAATGTGCAGAACTAAAAAAACAAATAAGACCATTATATTGTTATATATTTTCCTTTATATAGGTTTTTTGAGAGAAAAAATTTATTGAGATTTAGAATGTCAAATCACCATAGATAGATTTAGAAGTCACCAACATAGATAGTTTGATTTCCCAAGAAGAAATCTGCAAATATATATTTTCAAAATTATAAGAGTTAATTCATTAAATATAATGGGTGCAGTATTTCATTTTCCTTTATTTATTTTCTACAAATGTTTGACAAGAAACGCATACTAACGAAAATTTTGGAGAATTTTGGGGAAATTCTTCCCCTTAACTAGGAGGGTTGAGAGGATGTCCCCACCTGGCAGATGCCGAATTTCAAGGATATGGACTTAGCTATTTGGTCTTTTCGAATTTCGCTATCAATTTAGTCATTGATTCCTAATGTTCCATATGTAGAACTGGGTGGTATATGCTTATTTTATGCTAATGAGGCACAAATAGACAGGTAGGCAAATGTAGAAGTTTCGCGGAGGAATCGCCCACCCACCATTCCTTGGAATCCCTTACTCCCGCCATGTCCGTACGATTCCCACCGAGGTGGGTTTTTGAGATTGGAAACGATTGTCTTCCCTCCGGTGATGTCTGCATAACAGCTAGGCCATCTTGAACGACCTCTTTCCACGCTCATCGAACACCGACTCCAAAAGTCTGCCTTCATACTACTTCCAGAGTTCAGGTCAACGTCCGGCGTACTCCTGGAGTCATTGATACTCGCTCGGGGTACTTCACTTCCGTCCTACGTATATTGTGAATTGCTGTCTGAAATAATGCTTCTTCTACTCTAACATAGTACACTCAGTGAGTAGAGGATAAGTTTTCTATTGAAAAGAGTCTTTCTCACAGGAATATTGTGAATTGAATGATTCCTCTTATTGAATGACAATTATAAGTATATTTGAAATGCCAATTCTTAGGAATAACTCACCTTACCACATTGTGCTAAAACCCTCAAATTATCACTACCTCCTTACATACCCCCAAAGGCAATTTCTTTAGTTTAAATTGTTAAATAAATGGGAAGCAGTCTGTTTAAAAGATTGTACATTCATTCAGTTCATCATATATCTTTAAATAAAACAGTGAAGGGAAGCCGGTGAGGTTTAAAGAGATAGAGGATATTAAGGAAAAATGTAGGTAAAAAATAATTAAGGATAAGAAATTTTTTTTATTAAACTTTTATTTATTTATTACATTCTGTTAAATTAAAACACTTGTAGTTTGATCACCACAATGAATTTAAAAAGAAATTACATTCAATATCAATCACATGAGGAGAGAAGGTGACCAATGACACCACTCTCAATGATAAGAAATAAAGTAAGAAAAAATAATTAAGGATAAGAAATTTTTTTTATTAAACTTTTATTTATTTATTACATTCTGTTAAATTAAAACACTTGTAGTTTGATCACCACAATGAATTTAAAAAGAAATTACATTCAATATCAATCACATGAGGAGAGAAGGTGACCAATGACACCACTCTCAATGATAAGAAATAAAGTAAGAAAAAATAATTAAGGATAAGAAACCTAAGAGTGCATTAATAGGTAGAGAGAGGAAAGTATGACAGGGCCGAAAATGTTTTTTTTCAAAATTTGATATTAAAATTGGTCAATACTAATTATATTTCAATTTGAACACCTTTTTTGGACTCCAACATTTTAAAAATAGTAAGAGCCTTTCAAAATTTCTTTACCTTTTACCTGCCCCAATGAATCCTACTGAATCGACCCCCACCCTCCCAGCCGTGTTTTATCTGTACGTTTCTTCATTTTCCATTTTCATATCTTGTTTGTGCATTATTTTATTTTAAAGTACATTAGCAATTATAATAGGTCGACATATTCTATTTCGAGAACGTATATAGAACGAATTTCTTCCGCTAAAATATTTTGAAAAATGGTTAGAGGCTATCAGAATTTATTTTTTCTTTTCCTTCACACTTAAGCTCACCACTGTATCTGTAAATCCTATCTTCTTGTCCCCCTCCACCTCAACTATGTGTTGTATTTGTATTTTTTTTTTTTTTTTTTTTTCATTTTTTTTTTTTTTTTAGTAATGTTAAATCCTGTCCGCTATACCGAGCTTAAAATGACTTGTGGAATAAAATTGTTGTCCGCATCCACAAAGCATGAAATCAATGATGAGACTCAGCTACATTTTCCTTCAAAAAGAGGATTACTATATTACATATAAGTTTTGGTGTCTAGTAGAAAGGATCGGGAAAAATTGCATGTATAATGTCCAAGGAATATATCATGAGAATATCCTTAAGTGCTACATTCCTACGGAATTTTATAAAAGCAGACAGAATCTGGTCATATAGTAAATAAACTATATAAGTTTATATTGACTTGATGTGAGGAAAATTAAAGAGTTTTTTGTTCAGACGTCCTATCATCCATCCAAAGAACTTGTATTTAATCCATTATTAATTACAATAATAATTAATGTAGTAAAGTACAATTTCGAATAATATTTTAAAGTTTGGAAGACGGAATACAAATTCGACTTAAAATTCAAAGGCTTGAATATCATGTCCCTAGACAAAAATTAAGAATGCCCGTTTTAGGCCGAAGTTGAATATTTACATTTTATCTTAACATTATCCTATTATTATGTATTTGTATACCCAAGCTGAAATAAATGACAACATATATTTGTATTCAGGATCGATACACGCGAAGGACTACAGGACCCCTGCCTGCCTGGCCAACGGCAACGGAAGCAGCACAGTCACTCTGGGCATCAACCTCTTCGCATCACCTCAGTCGCCGGAGTACTGCGGTGTCCTCGTCTCCAACGTGAGTACCACCAAACTTATGCCTGCCATTCCACCTCAAGAGCAGTCCTCCTTAGCAGTCCCTTAGCAGTCCTTAGCAATCCTCCTCCTTAGCACCTTAGTAGTCCCTAGCTTAGCAGTCCTTATGCCTGCACCTCCACATGAAGAGCAACGACATACAGGCGGGACCAGGTTTTTTTTTCCTATGCGATGGAAGTAAACATTTTCCCTGATAGGTTCCTAATGACNATATACTCACTAGTAAAAAAATTAGAAACCAACATCGTTTTTGCAAATTATTTATTGAATTTGTTTATGGCTAAAATCCGTAGGGATAATTGAAAAATAGCCAGTATATTGTGGAAATATGGAAATTATTGCATTTATAATGGAAATTATAAATAAATTAATATAAAGGAAGGGTGAAGGAATTTCTACCCTCTCAGATAAAGACGAAGTCACCCCATTACGCTTATTATATAGTACTTCTATTATTTACCAATCCTGCATGATCATTAATACCAAAGTATTCGATCCCATTCTAACCTCTGGGATCCATGCCCAGCTGTGGTTACCGTCAACTCAGTCGCTTTTTCTATTACCTCCTTGGCTGCTTAAACACCGAGTTATGACCTAATCGTGGTGTCTTTTCTTGTTTTCCATTCAATATTTCTGAGAAATCACCTTTGTGACGCCTGCCTTCTCGATTCATACTTTTTTGTTGTTATACAATAATATAGTATTCTCATCCAGTGCTCTATATATATATATATAATCACGAGTCCAATCCGCGAGTCATATCACATCTATGTGTGACTGATAAAAACCAGTGGGAATTCCGTTTGTGGGCGAAGACACGACTACGTATGACGCAGGTCATATTTATTAATCACCTTTTCGATGACGTCGACGGCGACTTTCTTCTTATCACAATGTAATCACCTCACCACGTGGAAAGTGACAGATTAACAGACGTAGTAACAGATCTAACAGATCGCTTATAGATTACGAGGTTCTAAAAACTTTCCGGATGGGGGGGGGGGCCTTAAAAAATGTGTTCAATTTTACCTAAACGCATGAATAATTCCTTAGAATGATATATTAATCAAAATACATTAGAACTACCCAAATGAATACCTTTTAAAATTTCAATTAATTGTAACCTTATATATACATCTGTGTGTGTGTGTGTGTGTGTGTGTGTGTGTGTGTGTGTGTGTGTGTGTGTGTGTGTGTGTGTGTGTGTGTGTGTGTGTGTGTGTTATATTATTCTAATTAAGGATTGCATTGCAACAAAGTGGGCCGACTTAATTTTTTATCTGCGTTTTTCCTCTAGCAATCTTTTGCTACTAAGAAGGTAACTGGATACCCTCCGATCAGGTTGTAAAGAAACTACATCTGGAACGTCATGGGATTCACAACTATGATGGAAAAGCCACATTCGGTACTTGATAATTTAATGCAGCAATGCTTTAAAGATGATAAAACGTTTGTCAAGTCACAAATGGGGTGGGCTCAAAGAGAAATGCTCCTCCGAACATTTGATGCACTCATTGCATCAAGACTTGATTACGGATGCCCTGATTATGGGTCATAGCTGCATCGGTTACATCGGTTATGTTGAAGCAGCAATGACTGTAGCGACCATTCCTTACAAGAAGCTATTACTTCCTTCTAAAATTAGAATAAGATATTGGTCAAATTAACTTCATATTCAAGTTTCAAGTTCATTGTACAAACAAGGCTCAAGAACAAAAATAAAATCATAAACTATAAAATCGACATAATGACCTGGTTTATGATTTTGTTAATTAACTATTCTGTAATTAAAGGAATTGTTGTAAAAAGTAGGAAAAGTTTCTTACAAATCATATATATATATATATATATTTACCTATAGATTTCAAATATATTTTTCAATCGAAACCAAAATAATTGAAATATTTAATTGGACAAAATTGATTAAAACATCAGTCATGAACTATGCGCATAACTTTATGTAAAATATTTAATAATAAGTATTAAATATTTCAGTTCTCTGTGAATATTCAATATTCTATTTGTTCAAGGGCTCATACTTCATTGAAGATTTTCCGACCAACAAATTCAAACTTTCCCAAGCGATCAGCTCTTTTCAGTACGGGAAGTACAGAGCATACCTGATTTTGAAAAAGGACAGTCTAGCAATGGGCTGCCAAGGAATCGTGTGTGACGTAGTACCAGCCAAGAAGAAGACCCCTAAAAAACATGGCTGAAAGCTGTCGAAGGACACAATTATAATGCGAGTGTTGTAGCTTAAAATATACTTTTTTTATTGTGAATACACATTTAACTGTATTAACCCTTTCTCATCAGGAGAGTCTTTCTTGAATGTTTGTCTATAAGAGGAGTGAATTTCCATGGGTTTAGCTACAATCCAATGTAATTTTCTTACTCCTTGGACAGTGTAATTCAATCAAATTCCTCGGGTAGTCTCCTTCATATGCAGTGGAGAGGAGTTTGTTTTTAATTGCAGGATGGAAATTCCTGAAGAGGAATTTCATAAAAAAAAAAAAAAACATTAGGATGACCGGTGATTCCGTAGTTAGAGGTAATGAATCAGAGATTTGGATGAGATTTAAGATTTTATGTTAAATAAATTAATCACTTATATCATATTCTAAGTATAATGTAATGATTTATTTACAATATACGTGATAAGTTTATAGAAAATGTTTATGATATGTTAAAATAAACTATAAAAATTGCAAACACATAATTTAAAACTTGTATTTTACAAAATAAATAATAAAATTTAGACTTTTCCTTCCTTTTCCATCTTCTCAACAGAGTCTATATAAAATATAATAAAAACATAGTGGTTTATTNTTTTTCTTGATATTAATAACAATTATGATAATCTTATTTAAAATTCTGGTTTTCGTGTAATCCCCTCTCACCCCAAACCCTTTCAGCCATTCTCGCCTACATGATAGCCCTGAAGACCTGAAATATATACTCACTAGTAAAAAAATTAGAAACCAACATCGTTTTTGCAAATTATTTATTGAATTTGTTTATGGCTAAAATCCGTAGGGATAATTGAAAAATAGCCAGTATATTGTGGAAATATGGAAATTATTGCATTTATAATGGAAATTATAAATAAATTAATATAAAGGAAGGGTGAAGGAATTTCTACCCTCTCAGATAAAGACGAAGTCACCCCATTACGCTTATTATATAGTACTTCTATTATTTACCAATCCTGCATGATCATTAATACCAAAGTATTCGATCCCATTCTAACCTCTGGGATCCATGCCCAGCTGTGGTTACCGTCAACTCAGTCGCTTTTTCTATTACCTCCTTGGCTGCTTAAACACCGAGTTATGACCTAATCGTGGTGTCTTTTCTTGTTTTCCATTCAATATTTCTGAGAAATCACCTTTGTGACGCCTGCCTTCTCGATTCATACTTTTTTGTTGTTATACAATAATATAGTATTCTCATCCAGTGCTCGCCCTAATGACTGCAATTTTTAAAATAAAGAAACCAATTAAGGTGTTAAGTTTCTTTTTGCAAACCGTTGCACGAGTTATGATTAAAAGCTAGCAAAAGAGGGAATGGAAATTACTAAATAAAAATATGTATATTAAAACCCAGAAGAATAGTGAAAAGAAATGCTTATATGCTTATGTCGTTGAGGCTCGTTCTAGACAGACCGGTAGGGTAAAAGTTAGATAAGAATTTTTAGGAGTAATCTTCTTAGTTTTCGCCACCTCAGTGTGAAAGATTTTCAACAATACTTGGATTTACAATTTAAAATACAAATAAATGTAGGGATATGAAATCAATAACTTCGAGTTTTTCAATATTAAACTTGCTTATATTCGTAATTAGTGAGGTTAGATGTAGTTTATTAAATGAAGGTATTCATGATCTAGTGAAGACTTCCTAAACAGACAAAAGAATCGTAGCATTGGCTTGATCATTTATTCCATAGATTTTAATAATCTGCTGACTATTTTCCCTGGTTAGGTTGGTAAGCTGTACAACCTTACAAATGGAGAGTTCTTTTGACTGTAGATATTATTATTAGATGTTTTCTTTGTTGGTGTCAAGGTAGATCCAAAAAAATACAAATTTAAAAAAAATGTATTTTTTAAAATTATCTGCCAACATTTCGACTTACATTGTAAGCCGTCTTCATGAAAATGTGAACCTAGGTTTACCCTAGGTCCCCGCTGTAAGTCGTCCCCTTTCGTTTTCGCCTGAAGATGATAGCCGAAACGTTAGCGGATAATTTTAAAAAAATCCATTTTTCTTAACTTTGTATCTTTTATATCTACCTTGACCAAACCCCAACAAAAAAAAACATTTAATGGATAACCTTACTTGTCATTACAACCACCTTTCCCCTTAACTTGAGAAGTTAAACTATTAAAAGAGACCATCAATCATGTAAACCTTGCTCTTCAGGAATGGAGAAGTCCGCCGAGGACCGCCGTTCATTGCAAGGGTATTTATGGATCCCTGGTCCTGTGGAATAGGCGAGTGACACCCCCCACCCCCAGTCGAGCAGATCGCCTGTAGTTTCCCCTCTATTAGCGGGAAAGCATGGCCCCGGAAAACAAGAGGAGATTTTCCTTCTCGCCTCCCCCTGCCCCCTCTGGAGTCCATGGAGATGAGAGTGAAAATTGCCTGGAGCGGACGTGCGTGCTACCACACTTTCCCTGTCCTCCGGAGGGGTCACGAACCTCCCGGGGAACGTCAGAGCTTCCCTGGACAAATCCCAGTGGCTATGTACTTCACATGAGATATATCTCACATGTATCGGATGGTAAGGTATTAGGTATTTATTTATATATTTTAAAATGACACAACCTTCATACTTAAATGTTCATTTTCATTCCAAAGCAGCTATTTCCATCCAAAAAGATTCCCAGTACAATCTCTCTGATGCGTGCAATCCAAGGATTCTTCAAACATCGGTTCGTCCATTCCGTCATTCCCGATGGGCCTCTTCAACGGCATAATCACTCATCAAGTCATTTACTCTTTTCTATATCTACTTTAAAGGAGTAAGTAAAACCTGCTTAGAAATTCCTGCAACTATTTATTAATTCCTTTAGTTCATTGTGCACATAGTACTCTTGATATTAAAACTTGTGTTTCCAGGCGCTTCTACATGTCCTCGCATAAAAACTTCAATCGTAAAATGAACTCCATCACATGATAAAGTCAATTCTTGTGTCCAGATTATAAAGTTATATATAAATGTATAATTCTAAAATGAACACACAAAAAGGCACGTTTGTTGTATTTAAACTCTAGGGATCTCCAATATTTTCTGTCAAGAATTTATTGGGGTTGTATTATTTTTGAGGAAATTAAAAAAAAAATCTCTCGTAAAAATGATATTAAGACCACATTTGTTACATTATGTATAAATATAAATATAACATATATTAAATATTATCCCCCCATTAACTAGTTGGATAGCTTTCACCCTCCCCCACCCCTCTGCTCTTTAATGCGAGAGAAAAGAGTTCGAAGGTGTAAGAAGCTTTAAATGAGCTCCAAGAAAATAGAGGAAGCTTTCCAACGAAGAAATGAGCAGCATTTATCATTTTACTCGAAGATTGCTACGGATGTTGGATTTGAGAAATGTCTCGAGTAAAGTTTATCGAAAAATATCTCACCCACTGCTATTAGTGTTTAGAATAGGGTGGATGCTTTTAGATAGTCCTCCCCTCTCTTGATAAACCATAATTGAATAAATATCAATCATATAAATAGGTAAATATGAAGCAATACTCAACAATAAGTTAATTTTATTTTTAATAATCTAGATTCTCTTACAATTTTCATCCAAGTTTAGTCATAATGAGCATTTGAAAAAATTAATGTAATTTGAAAAGAAAAAAAAAATTTTTTTCTAGTCTTACTTTCTAGCAAACTTTTGCTTGTCATTTTAAGTAATATAAAACATTATATACTGTACCTTAATTCCACTCCTCACAACCTGAATATAGATATTAGCGAAATAAATTTATAATATACTCAAACAAAATATGATAGCATAAATATTGTAACATAGAATTTTATTGATTTATAGGAAAAAAATAAAAACAAAAAACAATAGATCATTATTAATTTGTTATCTATAACTCTCTATAAGTAAAACATCACTTGCAAATGTCCAGTTAAACTGCAATCAATACCATGCAATATATGTTATTAATATTTGAAACAATTTGTGATTTCTGAAAATCTCTTGGCTCTTTCCTCTTTGTCGTGGAGTTATTTTCCATTGATAATTTCGATATGGGGGTTTTATGGGCTTATATGGTTTATAATTTTATTTTATCAGTATTGAGAATAACCTTAGCGAAAGGATATATTACTATAGCTGGTTTGAAAAACAAATTTCTTATAAAAGTATGTCAGCATAGGAACATTTTAAGATATAGAGGCCAGCCTATATACCTCCAACGGAAATCTGCCCTCCTGTTACGCATAGGAAGCGAAGTCGAGTATCCAGGGACTTGACAAAAGGAACAGTGAGGGGTGGGTGTAGGTAGTTAACGTCCGTCATTCACTGTGATGTAGGTAGCGTTCAGCTACCTCCTACCTGCCTCTGCCCTCCTGGTATTTTTATGGAGCAACAGCGACTACTTGTCAATCACCGGTTACGAACGAACACGTTATTTCTTCAAAAACTCCAAAATTCTTCGAACACGTTGTTATTCTTCAAAAACTCCAAAATTTCTCAGAAGTTTGTTAAATTTTTATGTCGTGTATATATGCATTTTTTATCTATAAAAATATTTTGAATTTTGTTTTTCTAGATAAATGNAATAAAGAACTTAAGATCAGTACTTAAGCTCTTTTTTGAAAACCGTTAGATGA
Organism: Oncopeltus fasciatus; assembly: GCA_000696205.2. Lineage (NCBI taxonomy): Eukaryota > Metazoa > Arthropoda > Insecta > Hemiptera > Lygaeidae > Oncopeltus > Oncopeltus fasciatus. The sequence continues at coordinate 56,259 of KZ807130.1, forward strand.
GTTCGATAATTGTTAACATCGGTTAGGAGAGTGATAAGAGGTGGGAAAGGGATTGATGAATTACCAAATTAAATGTCTTGCTTTTTCTATAAAAGAGAAAATTATATAAAGTAATATATTCTTCATACATCAATTAAATTTTGAATAATATTTACTGCAAATTTATTATATTGCAAATGTTTAAAAATGTAAATTCGAGAGTCTGGCACGCTCCGTAATATCAAAATGTTATTACTAAATTCAGTATTTCGAATTTCTAATGCAAATTATAGAGGAAATTCATCAGAAATCGGATAATGTGATGAGGATTAAGATGTGCTCCTTGATCGCGATGTCTACTTTTTATTTGTATATCATCATTATTATCATTTTTACTTGAAATTTATATTAAGGGTGACATTCACTAATGTAACTATAATGGTTGACAGTTTTCCTGTTCTTACAACTGGACTAGCAGGGAAAAGTCTAGAGCCAAATTTAGAAGTTAGTCTTTTATGCTCATCAGTCTCTCTGTTGTAGACGAAAATTCGTCTGTTTAGTTTAAGCAACTGTTGCTTGAATCGCTTTATATTAAATGGGCAAAACTTGGTATAAAGCAACTAAATGATGATAACAACATTTTTCTGTTAATTAAAAAAAAATCATTTTTAAAATTAAAATAATATTTTGTCAAGTAGAAAAGAATTTCAATGAATTAGCAAAACTGAATTATCGATGAAAAATCAATATACCTTTATAGTTATACACATAATAATTCATAACCCTACAAATAATTATTTATATTACTTAAATGGTGTAAAAAATTGAAACAGCATTTAAACTTAAATTGATATTTTAAATTCTACGACTGTGGTGGTAAGGAATTTACTTTGTTTACGCAGTTGCTCCAAGACGGATATTTTTTTTTTTTTATACACAGATAGAATGGGTTTTTAGGTAATTCCTGAAATACGTAACCGCAAAGAGAAAACCACGCACCTATCGCGTACCATCACGTCCTGTTCCACCGATAGCCCAGGTAACATGGAACAGCTCGGTCTTCAGTTTCCGCCCGGACTCTTCTCTTTGTCCTGATTATAACAAATCTATTTCAGTGTTCAGGACCACAGCTGCCATGACTGGCCTTCGCAGTGATTACGGATGAGGTTGCTCCAGGAAAAATTTTTGGTTACGTCACAAGACGGAAAGTTAAAAAAAAAAAAAAAAAATCTATCGAAAAGGCGAAACATCCATGCAGTTGTCGCCCAAACAAGTCAGCAATCCAATCCAATCCGAAAGTCGAAATAGAAAAGGATCACAACACCCATAACTCATAACTCAGCATTTTGTTTTGATTAAAGTAAGATTTAATAATAATATTATATAGAAATTGAATTTGGAATAATAAACTTTAAATATTTTACAGCAAGAAAATAAAAGCCTTATGGCTTATTAATCTTCTCAGAGACATATTCCTTATTCTTGAATAACGCAATGCGGTTTACTTTCTGCGAGACAAGTAAAGATTGATAGCTCCAACTTCTACTCGGTAAAAAAGGGAGTTCATCCTGGTAGCGTATTTGACCCTATTCTCTACAACCTATTTGCTGTTGACTTTCATTCTGATTCCGAAACCGTCGATTATACAACCATCATGTGCGTCCATTCTGTCCTCGCCATTGTAACACCATCTCCTTGCTTTCAGCTATGGTGTCATCGTTGGCGCATGAAACAAAAAAAAAAAAAAACAATGAAAGAAAGTAAGCCGAAATGATACTTACTTTGCACAAGAAGGAAGAACAATGGATCATTTATAATTACATTCCCATTCCTACCTCAGGTTCGATATTGTTTCCGATGGTGCGACCTTCATTTAGACTTCCAACTGTCCTGGAACTCTTATACTCTTATAGAAAAAATCTGTCATGAAAATAATCACAATAACTTAATTTCCTAAGAGCATTTTAACAAACAAAAAAAAAATTAAACATATTTGTACAATTATTTTAAAATATAGTCTTGCTTAACCGAAGGATTCGAAAGCAACTGATTTTTTTTTAAATTTTTAACTATTTCCAGATGACTCCAGTATATATATGTGTGTGTGTGTGTGTGTGTGTGTGTGTGTGTGTGTGTGTGTGTGTATGTGTGTGTGTGTGTGTGTGTGTCTGTGTGTGTGCGTACCTTGCTTCTTTGAAAAATATGATTCTTTTTCCAGGGAGTCCGGCGCCAGTACTTGGTAAGATATCTTTTAAGTACTCATATTTAGCAAAGTTTTTTTTTCCTGTTTTTTTTCCCCCCTGGTCTTTTTAAATGTTAGGTGGAATTCCACAGATCCACTGGAACATTAATAGGGCCATTGCAGTCCCATAGTGCATGTCTTCTTGTATGTGACCCTCGTCAGGAGAGTCACTCAGGTATGCACCGTTTGTCCTATTGTCAGTCTTCTTTTTTTCTTCTTCCTTTTTTTTTTTCCTCTTTGGATTTTCACAGTCCATCTGTCCACGCCTATGTAATTACTCGTAGGTCTGAGTTCTGCACGCCCCACCCCGCTCGAACAATGCAGGTCGCTCCTCAGTCCGTTCGCACTTGTTTCAAGTCTACTCAACCTATTCCAAACATCCGCACAAGTCTAAACATACATGAATTTTTCCACATTTTTCGAACAGTGTGTTAAGAATAGTTCGCTATATAATATATTTCATATTTATATTATGAAAATTATAATTACATTTTTTAAATTAAAATAATGTTTATCACCTGTTTTGTTATACAAATTTTTTCAATACCCAATTAAAAACGAATGTATTAACATTTTTAAAAAAATTTGGTCTTCTCCTAAACTACATCTCTCTCCCCCAATATGTCTTCATCTCATTTCAACTAAAAATGAATCAAATGTTTTTAATGAAGAGCATAAATAGAAAATTTTGTTTTAATATTTTAAAATTAGAAGGCTTGGCCAGCAGTGGAAATCAATAGGACAGCGTCGTAGAGGCCATAATTTTTCTTAACGAAATTTGACATAGAGCTTTTAAGTCTAAAAGTTGTTATATATTAAGCTAAATTGGATTAATAGAAGTGGGGGTTTATTTGTTACGTCAAGTGAGCATAATAAACGGTTTTTTTTTTTTTCAGTGTAGTGAGTGAAAAGTATTTTAATGCAATAAAACAACAAATATAGTTTTTAGTTAGAAAACTTTAACACATGTTTAACTGAACCGTAGATTTTAAAATCTACTCAGACCTTCAATTAGTTAGATCAATGATATTTGTCATATAACTTTTATGTCAATGTGAATTAAAAGACTAACAAACAAAAGTGGGGATTAATGAAAATTAAAATAAAATTTAATATAAAGCAATGAAACTGTATCCAGATTTGTACATTGATAAAACATGTATTTTATGTGAAAAATTCATTTGATGAATGGTTCAAATAAAAATATTTACCAACTACTATTCTGAGAAATTAGCTTATTTGACTTTGCTCTTTTAAGTAATGCTAATAGTTATGAAGATAATTTTAAATTTTGCTCTACATCTCACCCTCCTTTACCATTTTAAGATTGATTTTAGCCATATCAAACTCAAACAACGCTTTGAAAAAGGAAACTCAAATACTGAATTCAATAAAAAGCCAATTTGTCTTTCCCACAATATATATCATAATAATAATATAATACTGAATAATAATAATAATAAACTCAAATACTGAATTCAGTTTCATTATTTACGTAATTCTCTCTCGTTTTTCTAAATTCCATTTTAGCCTCATGCATCATCCCGATTCCCTAGTGAATGAGCTATCTTCTAAAACCCAACCAGATATTCCTTCACAACGACTCAAACGGAGATGGCCCCATGATATTCTACTAGTGAAGATCTAAGTCGGTTATATATA
>KZ807130.1:77806-89593 GCA_000696205.2 Oncopeltus fasciatus
TGAATAACACTGAAAAATTAAATTTTCATGTATTTATTTAAATTATTTTCATATCCATATTCATATAAATTGTAATAAATCACTCTTGTTTGTTGTTAAATAAATGCATTAATGTACGATCTCTTTGTTTTGTCTTGGATGTAAATTTACTTTTTTACTTTTAGTGCCAAAAAAAGAAGACTTCAACCCTTCGGATCCTCAGATTCTAAGAGGAGACTTCCTGGTAGAAGAATGCCGCTCAAGGACGAAGCCGGATTAGAAACAAGTGCAGACCGAGGAGCATACCCACACCTCGTTAGCGCGATTCTTTGTACAGTGCCTATTATACCATCGCCCTTGGATTTTGCACGGTTTAAGGGGCCTTCTTCTTGGGTCCCACCGCTACTTCATGGACCATGGATACCAGCTGTGATTGAATTCCTCCATGATTGGGTTTTCGGCGTACAAGCTTCTGGCCGACTGGAAATTGCCCCATCATTTGTTGATCATGAAATTTATAAAGAGAGCGATATTGTTTTTATTTTTCTACAAACGCCAAAATGTTCTTTTTTTTTTTTTTTTTTTTTTGCTGGGTTAGCCTCCCTTGCAACCACTTAGGGTCATTGGAGGGAGGGGCTATCTACAGGTTGCCACCCTTTTTTAAACACCCATGGCTCAGGACAACCTTCTATATTATAAATAAAAGATTGACCTGGGCGGGATTTGAACCCGCGGCGTCAGGATTGCGAGACCCGTACGAATCCCCTGAGCTATCCCGGCGCCCCCCAAAATGTTCTTTACTATCATTATAAGACCATATTGGAGAGATGTATGAGGACGTTTCTCCAGCCGAAATGAAAACTTTCCATGAGCCTGTGCGATAGGACACTTTAGTCATTAACTTGCAAAAGACGAAAAGACAAATAAATAATCTAAATATGTAAATGCCTCCTAGATCTGCACTTCAAGATCACTGATTTTTTGATAAGCTTCATTAAAGGCAATTCTTACAGACAAATCTGGACTCACTATTCTGCAGAGATAACAGTGGATTTTTATCATCTTCACATTATTGTACTCTGAAGCAATCCTAAGGTTCATATATCTAATAAACCATGTAAAATATTTTAAAGACTATATTTTAATCATCAGGAAAAATATTTATGATGAAATATTTTTATGGGAAATGGATTTAATAAATAAATTAAAGTATTGACAGATGTTTTATTTTCAGGAGGTATTTTTAGTAAATGTTTTCAGAACAAAATTTTAGCAATGATTTGGTTATTGTCAATTGGGCTTATTGTACAATTTTGTGTCCTCTTTTCTATGGTGTACTTGCTTAAAGCGCCTACATCAGCGAAACTTCAAGCTGTGGAACTATGTCCAAGAGATGGGAGCGTCGAGCGTGTTGTGATTCTCATCGGTACCAGAGTTGAGCCCAAAATCGACGCAGCGCGCGTCAAGGTGGATTTCGGCTCCAATGCATTCCAGTGGAACGCGATGCGCTGCATCTTCCAGGGGATTCCCGAACGGTGTTTCCTGGGTCCTTCGTACGTCGGCATCCAGTCTAAGGTAGTGTACGTCGGGCCCAGGTCTGTCCTTGAGGACATGGCCTTCGCGCAGGAGACTCTCACGAGTTTCTACGAAGGCGACGAGCACAGCGTCTGTCCCACTTACTTAGAACAAGATAGGTTGAACCATATTCTCCAAGCTATAGCCGGATTCTCTCAAAATGAAGTGTTTAAAGAATTCACTTGTGGTAAAACTCTTTTCATACTTGACTTCAGTACATCTCCACTCATAGCAAACCTCACTGATACGGAACTAACTGGGGAAAAGACAAACGAAAAACTAGAAATATTAGAAAAGCGTATTCAGGATATATTTCCTGACAACAGAACACTGTATTTGATGTTACCAGATTTTAGATACGCTGAAGGTTCGGAAGACGTTCAGCTGTGGGGAACGGATGTGAAAAATGGTTATCATTTGCCTATGAGGCTGGAAGACGTCTGTCCCCTGATTTCTGTAGCGCTTGGGCTGGAAATCCCACTGTACTCACATGGGATTTATCACACATCTCTTTTGAACATGTGTCCTATAGTCAAATCTCATTGGTTAGTCCACAACGCCCTTCAGCTCCAGCAATTGGCATTTAGATGCGATGGATATAGGGACATAGAAAAATTAAAATGTGCTACTTGCAAAAATGACGTTGAAAACATTAATGCATATGCTGATACCGTCATAAGATTATCCTCCGAAGAACTGAGCTCCATTCAACATAATCTTGACGTATGCCTCCATACATCTGTTACAATATGTTTATTTGCTTGGATATTAGTAATTTTGACTGAAATATGTAAAAGAGATATAAGAGAGACTGTTCCAGTTTTCTTTTCAAAGAGAATATTTCTTGGAATCATTTTCACTACACTCCTAGGGGTATTGGGTCTTGACTATGTGATACTTAATATTTTGCCTTATAATTTTCTTGACATATGCTTTTACAACCTTCTCATGGTACCATTTATGATATTAACTGTAAGAATCAGATTACTTTTGAAATGGTGGAATTTAAAAGCAACTATTTCAGTTATTTTTATAACAGTGGCTGTAATAGTTGCCATTGTTATCACATCAGAGTGCCTAGAAGGAGGATATTTGGTTTGTCTGGTAACTTCTCTTCTCCCGTTTCTCTCTGTATTCCCACAGTTCAAAAACTGTCCGCTCGTATACCAAATAGCTTGGTGTTTCCTTACCTTCTGCATTTGCCTGCTGCTGTTGTCACCCTCCTACACAGCTAGCGATAGGAATTCCCTCCAGTTCATCAATATCTCCGGAATCATCTGGATGTGCCTGGGTGGTGCCTCTATGCTCTTCATCAGAGGCCGAAAGAATTACTATGTCTCGGCAGTCCTCATCTTCTGCCTCCTTGCGGCCATAGTCCTTGCCATCTTGGGTGAAGCCTTGGACTCCTACTTCGAATGGATCCGAAGATCCTCGTGGGTCCTGCTGGCTGGGATTACCTTCCCTTTGTTTGGCACCAGGCGGGTACAAGAGCGCTTTGTACATTCCTCGCTATCCTTCGCCATTCCCATAGTCCTCCAGACTGTTAAACTCGAACTTCTTTCCTACGCTTTCCTTTTGGCATTTAACTTGGCTTGGATTTATTTGGAAACGTCCCATCTCTACAAATTAACAGAACACTATCATCAAATAAGAAGAGGCGCTCTTCTCTTTTTAACATTAATCCTTGGGTTTCTATTGGTTGGAAAAATAGAATACCATAAATTTTATGATACGACAGTAATGCTTCTCTTAAAAAATGCATTCGATCACTTTTCATATAGTCTAATAATAGGATTAAAATATTTGATGGTATTTATATCTATTTTAATGATCTATTTGTCATTAATAAAATTCAAACAACCAAGCGACAGCAGTTTCTTATATTGCTATCTGTTTTCTGAAGGGATGTGTCTTAAGAAACTAATCCAGTTTTATTATTTAAGATGTAACGTTAATGAGGAGTTATTTAAAAATGTAATTGCCAATTTATTTACGTTATCCATAGTATTTGCTTACTTTCTTGCAAACATTTATGCGGCACCGCCTATCGAAGAAGAAGAAAATGAAGTGACAATACAAAATAAAGAAAACACAAGTTAAAATTTGAAATAAAAATTTAAAAAAGTAAAATAAAGTTCATTTAATTTAATTTTCAATATAATTTTTAACCTTCACCAAAATATTCTACGCAGTTATATTTATATTCTTCGGTTAAAATTTATTATAACCTGAACCACAACTCTCTTTTGGTTGCTAAGTACCAAGCTCTAGGGTTTTATTTATGGAGTTAGCGGTTATACTTATTTTTACTTACTAATTTATACTTATCCTATTTGTGTGGTATATTAAAAAGTAACGTTGAAATAGCTCCCCTCCCCCCAATTTTCCGTGGTAAATAGATAACAGTCATTTAAAATCTTTTAGTGGAAGTCCTTCCAGATAAGCAACAAAAATTACCCTTTTTTTCTGCAACAAACAGACTGGTCCTATCTATTTTTCTTAATACCTCTTTTTACTGGATATCACTTACTTGATATGAATTACTTGGTTATAGGATAAATTAGGACACAAAAAAAACTTTAATCCCATTAAGAAGTGCAGTCCAAATATGTGTGTCACATTATCAGTAAATATATGTCAACATGTTTTTGATCCCATCCAAATTCTATATGTTTTCTTGGACAATGTATCCAAGGCTAAGTTTTCCTTCTACTGTTATATAACTAGTAGTTCATTTTCCTCCTAATCTTAGAAAAAATACCCTCTAAAATAAAATGTTGGTAAGAATTGAAAAAAAAATAACAATGACCTCTCTAGAGGAATCAGATTCTAGACTTGAATATATCTGATCCTCTTTAGAAATGCTTAGATCAGATGAACTTCTAACCTTAATAACTATTTCTCAGTCCTTTTCAATTTTCTTCATTAGCCTAGATTATAAGAACTATCCAGAAAAAAAAAAGTCTTTACAGTTTAGTGGATCTCAAAACCTCTGACCAAATTAGCCACCATCCAGATTTTGGACCATTTGGATTGGAATGCTCAAACTTCCAAATATACAATGCTCTCTTTCTAAGGGAGCTTATCACCCCCTCGTTTAAAGTGAGTTACAGAGATCATTGAGTAAGTTTATGCTTTACTTAATCAATAGCTTAATTCACCAATTACAGCTCTTTAAACAGTCCAATAGATTCAGTACTCCAATAATTTTCTCAATAAAGTATCAAGACTGTTGTCTGAATACTTTCAATACATTAAGAACAAATAATAATAGTCAATATTTTTAGAACTATTTAAAAGTTCGAGAGTTAGACTCGACACTAGTGCGGGAAAATTTAATAACTTATCAGACTTGTCTCGGTAGCGTAAATGGAAACGCACCGGCCCGGATAGCAGAAGATCTATGTTCGAGTCCTGGCTGGGACAAATAGATTTTTTATTCTGTTCCCTTGCACTAAAAATTGTTAAAATTTACTTGGAATTAAATACCACAAAAAAATAATGCTTATAAAAATTATTATTTAAAAGTAAATAACGAGAGTCATTTAAACAGCTTGACAGTGTCAGTTCCTCCGAGCATAAGAGGCTCTCGACACTAGTGCGGGGAATTTAATCAGACTTGTCTCGGTAAGGAGGATATCCAGGTTCGAGTCCTGGCTGGGACAGTTAGATATTATATTCTGTTTCCTTACACTAAAAATTATTAGTAATTTTCTTTTTTGAAAGTAAAACTTACTTAAAACCTCTTAACAACGATTTAGTACTGCAATCCGTGATGTGACCTCAAACCTCCCTTGATGATCTCTCCATACATCTTTAGTGCCCTGATGATGACTTAAAGTTAAGTAAAAAAGTTGAAAATATTAATAAATAAAAATAATTACTCAATAATTTTGGAAACTTTCATTTTTATCATCCTGGCCGAAACCCCGATTAACTTCTCCACCATATTAACGACATCAATAGCTTGATTATAATGAGATAAAAATAATCTTTTCAAAATTTGTTGATAGAACAATTTTTTTTTTAAAGGGAGTAGTGGGGGGGGGGAGGAGTATATGTATCATCTACAGTTTTACAAAGTTTAACTGAAGTTGGCGTTATTGTACGGGAGTTTATATTGGTGAATGACTACATTGTGTCAATAACGCTTCACTGTGCCACAACTATTATGACAGTAGAGAGTACAGTGTCATGACAACACACCCCAGTGATTTCACGGCGATAGAACCGTGGGAAGCCCATGGAAAAACAGTCCCTCAGACCGGGAAGTGCGTCGAGCAGATGGGGGGATGGGAGGGGAGAAGAAAACCCCCACGTAAGAAGGGGGAGCCAAGATGAAAAACATTAGTCTATGAAAAACGCCCCGAAGGAAGACCCTCGAAAGAAGAGTTAGTACACAGAGCGAGGCTAAAGAGCTACGGGAGGTCGCATCTCCCGTCCGTTATCGCCAGGACCGCTAGATGTCTAATCAGCAGCTGTATCTGACTCGCAATCAGACGGGCAGCGGGGGTTTGTCGCCGGCATTGTGAGCCGTAGCGCCGTCTTCACTGGTCACTTTCAGCTGGGATTCCTCGAGTTCGAATCCGGTCAATGTATGCCAAGCTGAGGTGTAAATTCCCCGAGAGATCTGAAGGCACCTGCATCTCACCCACCAGCTCATTCATCAAAACTAGTTCGTCACGCAAGGAGCAGCGTAAAGAAGCGATTTTCCTACGATACCTATTCAGTAAAATTTGCAATTGCAATGCTGCTGAATGGAATGAACTGAGAATTTTATAAATAATAATTTTATTGTGGTATTTATCCCGCGTAACATTTAAATAATTAAGTGCAAGGGATAGAATAAAAAATGTAACAGTCTCAGCCAGGGCATGAACCTAGATCTCCTGCTATTCGGGCAAGCGCGGTACCATTTACGCCACCGAGACTAGGTGGGAATTCAATTAAATTTATTCTCGACACTAGTGCTGGGAATTTAATAACTTACCAGACTTGTCTCGGTAGCGTAAATGGAAAATGCACCGGCCCGGATAGCAGGAGATCCGCATCGAGTCCTGGCTGGGACAGTTAGATTTTTTATTCTATCCCTTGCACTTAATTATTTAAATGTTACGCGGGATAAATACCACAATAAAATTATTATTTATAAAATCCCTTGCACTAAAAATTAGTAAAATTTACGTGGGAATATTTATAAAATTAAAATTTAAAAAAAGTAAATAACGGGAGTCATTTGAACAGCTTGACAATATCTGCTCCTCCGAGCATAAGACAATGTATTCGTCGGCCTCGGAGGTTAGACTTTCGACACTAGTGCTGGGAATTTAATAACTTATCAGACTTATCCCGGTAGCATAAGTGAAAAATGCACCGGCCCGAATATCAGGAGATCCACGTACGAGCCCTGGCTGGGACAGTTCCCTTGCATTTAATTGTTTAACCTGAGAATTGTTTTTAAATGAATGATAATAATTAACGAATGAGAATTTCTACAATTTAATTTATTATTTACAAAGTGTTGAATAACTCTTTCGCTAAAAATCATTCTTCACTCAGGAGCTGCGTAAACTGAGCAGATTCCCCATCATACAGATAAGCATAAAACAGAGTAAGAGACTAATTGGATCTTAAAAACCGGAGAGGAAAGAGAAGGGGAAATGTAATGCTCTCAGCTGGTAATGAGGGGCAGGGGAGAACCATACAACTTTAGTTTATTTTTTTGCCACCATGAGGATTTTTTACATAAAAAAAATTATATTTTACCATAATTGACAATATTTTTTGTAGCACTAATAAAATCGAAAATTAGAATTTTTTAAAATCTCTCTGATTAATTCTACTTCCTTTTAACCCATTTAAATGGGGGCGCCGGGATAGCTCAGGGTATCCGTACGGGTCTCGCAATCCTGACGCCGCGGGTTCAAATCCCGCCCAGGTCAATCTTTTACTTATAATATGGAAGGTTGTCCTGAGCCATGGGTGTTTAAAATGGGGTGGCAACCTGTAGATAGCCCCACCCTCCAATGACCCTAAGTGGTTGCAAGGGAGGCTAACAAACAACAACAAAAAACAAAAAAAAACTAACATTTAAGCCATAAACGTGTACCAACTTCACAGTAACAACTGAAGAGTCACGATCATCCAGCGTAAATTAAGCTTCAGTACTATATTTATGAATATGTTTTATCTATAAAAGATATCTTTCTTCAGCTTTATTGCTCTAAAAAGTGTATGGAAAAAACGCCTTGAATTTGGACTTGACGTAATAGGTAATCCCCCACTCTTATCGGTCCGATTTCGCTCAATAACAAACTCTTTTTTAATCTTTTTACACATAAAAGCGAAATAAAAGATTTTATTAAGAAAAACTCTTTTCGGGGTATAAGTCGCCTGCTACATACGAAAAAAAACGACATTTACGCATACTTGACACTGCAGATGTTGGTGTCCCTAGTATTATTGATTCCATTTCGCTTAATAACGAATTAATTCTTTCGTTTTGTATTTAACAACTATTATTAACTAATTCTAATTGTAAGATTTAAAAAAAAAAAGAAAAAAAAGACATTTTTTAAATTCGTTGAATATTTTAAAAAGTAGTGGAAAACAGAAATATAAGGAAAATATTTGACATCGTTCTCTAATACTTAAAACTATTTCTAGGTAGAGGTAAATAGGCCGTACTTTTTTCGCTTTTATTATAACATAGCTTCCCCATATAACTTAACTCATACGAGATCATTTTGCTTCTATCTTGGATCAAGCCTATTGTTAATGATTGGACGTTACGTTTTCCGTCAGATTGTGAACCAAAACAATCTGACAGGATCTTTTCTTGCTTAGTTTAAAACATATTTTTCACATTTGAGTTTTTTTTTTACTATTTTTTTTATTTATTTTTTTTTTTTATTTTTTTTTTTTTTTATGGCAATTCAACCACTATACGGTTATTCATGCCTCTTGGTCGGCAGTATAGTAGGCAAGAGAAAGCCCGGAGGCCGGCGGGAGGCAGGCCTAACCAAGGTCGAGTAGAGTCCCCTTCTGCCAGATTTGCCTTATTGGACCCACATTTGGGAACTCACATTTGAGTTTAAACAAGTCTAAGTCATTAAAGGGATCAGTACTTAGAGAGTTGGAAGAAACTTGTGTATATGTGTAAATATGTAATTTTTATGTATCAAATGGATTTATTACATCAGCCGATTTATGTGCGCTTGGCCAGACCTCAGAGATCAATCCCTGTCAGGCTCAAAAACAGATGCGGATGCACAATCAGCTAGATTATTCAGATGAAGCAACCCTAGCAGAGTGTTGGACCGTGCCTCCGCTAACTTGCAAGACCTGTGGTTATCTGTAGGGGTTTTCTCCCTGAGCTGCCACCAGTAGACTGAAGTGGTATTTTTATATTCTACATGAAGTTGTAGGAAGTATTGACCACCGCTGGTACACTTGCGCCAAAGGTCCCAAGATGATTACTCTGAGTAACAGTTTAAGTTTTCTTTTTGTGCTCCTCTACATAATCACTCGTAAGAATTCTAGTGTCTTACTCGACACATCCAAAAGTTATTGGATACCATTTTTCACACACATTCACGTGCGCGCGCGCCCCTGTGTGTATGTGAATCTTTTCCTAAAGATTAATATAGCTCTTGATTTGGAAGTTTTTTGCTGACATTAAATTATGTTTATTTTAATAAATATTTAAGAGTGTTGAAGAGAGCAGCTTTCCGAGTGATACTTTTTTTTTTTTTTTTTTTTCAAATCTAAAGATATATATACAATGGTCTGGGTGTGCTCCTTCGCACTCCTGCAAGGACGCAGCCAAAATTCCTTCTCCTCCCATCTCGGAGGCATCAGAGATCCCCCGGCGAGAATGAGATAGGCGGCGCACATGTTTCACAAGGGGACCACTCAGACTACATCTGACGTCCAGGTCCAGGCTGAAACGGAAGGTGCGGAAGAACAAGGGGGGATGCTTCACCTCTTCATAAGTGGAAGGCTTGATAAGAGGCTCCGGAGGGTTCCAGGCACCCTCAGTTCCGTCCTGTGGGGGCTCACAGAATATATAAATAATAATATTAATTAATAATATAGGTGATTTTAGTTGGGGTTCGGTCAAGGTAGATCCAAAAAACACAAATTTGAAAAATGTATGTAGAGTCATGGAAATGTGAACTTAGGGACAGGACGTCCTCTCTCATCTTCATGATGGCCCTGAAGATGGCTTACAATGTAAGCCGAAACGTTGGCAGACAATCCTTTATTAAAAAATACATTTTTTTAAATTTGTGTTTTATGGATCTACCTTGACCGAACCCCAACTAAAATCATCTTAGAATAATATCTACGGTCAACAAACTCTCCTTTTGATTATTATATAGATATAAACTAGAAAATGATCCATGGTAACTTACTTGAATAATAAAAAATGTTTAATCATTATCGAAAGGCTTATAACTGGTTATAATTCACCCATCCCTCTTATGAGATTCCTCCATTTTTTATATGTTTATTTTCTGCATCTAGTTTATCATTCGGTGAACAATTAAATTTTTTTAGGGTAGTTAGTTTATTATTTTTTATCTATTCCTGGAACTTCACCAGTTTTTGACGTTAGTTCTGTTGGTGCCAAAAGGCCATAATATTCTAAAGGGTTATTATAACTACTAATGAATATAGAGCTATCATACCTTTTGTCATCCGTCTTCATTAGTTTCTGTAAATGATGGTTTGCAGAAATCAATGAAGACGGATTACAAAAGGTATGACAGCCATAATATTACATATACTTAGCTGTCAAAAATTCTTAATTTATAGGATGTTTGTTGACGTTTGGATATTTTAGTTACTTAGTTTTAGAATAACCAAATTTGAATAGTTTTTATCTTCTTGAAGATACTTCAAGATAAAATATTGGACAAATTTAAATGATAATCATTCAACAATTCAACAATGGTGTGGAAATAGCATTTACCCACCTAGTTATTGATGATCGTGTGTATAGGAAGGGGAAGTTGATCAGTGTGCGACTGTGATTGCGTGCGGTGACTGTGATCGACAGAGGCCGGCGACTGTGATTGCCCCTGAAGAAGTGACCGGAGAGGAACCGAACCCAGAACTAATTGCCCTAACGAGCGGAGTCACATAAGCAGACCGCGGGTACTCTCTAACCGAGTGCTGACGACACCTCCCCCGAGACCGCAGGGGGCTCTCTCCCTGAGACCTGAGCCGCCACCAATCCTTATCTAACCCTTGTCTCCTGTCGATGATATGAATAGATTATTGATTGCCTTACTACTCCATTCTCATGAGGATTATAAGGAGTGGGATTAAATTATCTAATTTTAACAGTTATCCATCAAGGCGATTAGGTTTATCAAGTTAGTACCAAGGCGCCACTTCTGAAAACACACTGGTACACACTTCTACATACTTTAAACAGTTCATCACGCAGGAGCTGCGAAACAAAGCGAATTTTCATGTTTATTAAGATGTATATAAACTATGACGACCGAGAGGGAAGAGTAGGTGAAGTATTCATCCATAGTTAAATTCTTAAATATATTTCTCAATAAGCGTAAAAATGATATAGAACGAAAATTGTGTAAAATTATATTTCATCGATATCACCCAACAAACTTTTTCTTATCTCCGTGAACAAGAAAGGTACCAATATTATAAATTTGGGTTTTCCTTTAAATTCCTTTCCCCGTCAGTGGACCTCTCAAAATAAGAGGGCCCATCCAAAACTCAATACTATAATCTTAAATATCTTCCGTAATATATTTTTAAAAATGCTATTAAACCTAAATAAAATATAAAATTACATTTAACAACTAATAATAACAAAGTTATTTTATAAAATTTTGCTCGTCCTCTAAACTCACCATCTTCGATCGATTTCAGCTATTACTGATGGCATCGAACGGCTAGTCCAGAGAAATGTTTAATGGTCATACTTGCAGTTTACACTCATTACTCACTCATGCTTTTAAAACCAGAACTATGCATTTATACTTATTTTTATGGAGAAATAAAATTAAATTGTGCAGCTCGGTTTCTGCGGGATTTTTATTTTATTTTTTTAAATTAGTCAGGTCTTATTTTTGTATAAAATACTTTTAATTTCATATTTTCTAATAATTAAATAAGTGAGCACTTTTTTTTTTTTTTTTTTTTTTTTTTTTTTTTTTTTTTTTTTTTTTTTTTTTTTTTTTTTTTTTTTTTTTT
>KZ807130.1:93871-116332 GCA_000696205.2 Oncopeltus fasciatus
TTATATTTTGAAACATTTTATATAAAGTAATCAATGCCTCAATGTCTGGTTGGTTAGTCCCATTTTTTTTTTTCAATTTTCATTTGAATACAGGGAATACAGTCGGGCAGAAGCCATATTCCTTGTTTTCTGTTAGTGATATAAAAAATTTCTAAATTTTTTATAGCCAATATTGGAATTAGTAGATTGGGACGTCATTTTTAGTTCAGTTTTCAGGCCATAGAGGATTTTAAAAAGCCCAACAATTCCATTTTCATTATCACTATGAATGTGGAATAATTGTCAAATAAGAGTTCTACGTTAACGGGTCTTAAAGGGATTAATATGTACTTTTAGCAGTCTTAATAGGTAACAAAATAAAACGGGGGACAGAAATTTAAGAGAATATGCCTATGTAAAAGACAAAGTTATCTGGCAACACGGTTGATTGCGGGCAGGGAAACAAATAATAAAAAACAATCTTTAGAACATTACTACAACTGAAGAAAAAGGAACGGTGATTATCCTACTATCATAACAGACTACAGAAAACATCTAGTACTACATAATCCATTTTTAAAATTTATTTAAAGCCCATTCAACCACTTGGGACTATAGAGCGAGGCGCTGTCTACTGGTTGCCATCCTATTCCAAACATCCTTGGCGCTGGACAAGCAGGCCCTATATAATCAACTGAAACAAAATTTTCAAAATACTTTATATAAATAGAGTTAACATTGATAGATATAGAAGTAAAAAACAAAAATATATACACACACAAAACCATGCAATACCACTGGCTATCTAACCCCTGACTAGCCGACGACAAACTTGGCTCTTACTGACTAAGAATTGAGCAGCTATTCTCAGTGAAGATGACATATTTATGTCGAAAGCGCCCTTCATCGTCTTTTGGAATAGAGCCATAGAGATGGATACTCATAGGTATATCCATTTTATTTTCATTGGTGGAACTAATCCCTTAGATTTGATACCAGCCTCAGGATACTATTCTTTCCCACTATAATATTTCCATTCTTATTGCAACCTAAAATCTGTTTTTTATTCAAAGAAATATCGGTTCTATTTTAAGCAAGCCGTAACAACCAAATACCAATACCGCCTTTTTCCAAGCCACTTCTCTCTCCCCACCCCCCTCCTCTCGCTCCGACGTTTAGTAGTCCTTATCCCATTTCATTCATTCAGTACCCCGGAACCCAATTTGTGACTCTCTCCCTTCGTTATCTCCATAGGTATGTGAAATTCTTTGATATAGTTTTCTATAAATATTGCCGTTATCATAACTTTATAACCACAATTAGAATATATATAATTGTAATTGCATAATTTAATAGATTGTTCTTGTACTTATTTTACCCTAAATTATGTTTTTCAATTGTTTTTTTATGTTTGTTACACAGCCCTGAAGAAGGCCCGAAATTCAGGCCAAAAGTTGGCAATAATAAAACCAATATGTTTTTATCTAATAACAAACCTTTGACCAAACTCTGACTATCTCCTCCTCCAAAAAATAATAATGTTTATACTGAAATAAAAGATACAGGAATTATGAAAAAAACTCTATATAATTTAAGAAGCTATGACAAGAATGTTATTTATTCCAAAAATACGCTGGAAAGACAGTTTAGGGCAAACTTAAGTTTGATAGGAAAAAAATCAGGTTCTCTCTGAAAATACAGTTCTTTCTCATATAAGACCTGCAGAAACTGTGTAAACTAAAACAAATTCCGCAGTATAAATTGAATATTTATGTTTGAACTTTTCATTTCAAATACAAATATTTATTTCATATATGCAGCTCTTGTGTGCCAGACTTTAAAAGATATCANTATATAATTTTGTACGGACCATATTTATCCCCCTTCTAATGTAGGATCTGTGAAGATTCGTTGAAAGTTATCAAAAGTCACCTTATGAATAGTTCCTTCGTTAGTTTCTTTCCCAGAAACCTGTTAGCAGATATCAGCTGAAAAACAGATTCTATTCGTCTTTTCTAGAGGTAGCAACTATTAGATTAGATAGTCTTCTGATTGGTAATTTTAAATTATATCTTCATAATGTTTCCAAGGTGCCATTGCGCCAGATTTAATAAATTTAAAAAAAAATCTTCATTTGACAGTTTGATGAAGGCTTTATTTCACCAATGACATTGCTCCTAATGATGCCAATTTACCCTTAAACTAAGGAGCATGGTGGTATGAAAGTTAAGACACTGGACTTTTGAGTCAAAGGTCCATGGTCCAAAATGCTCACAGTTCACAGTTATTTTTTATTATTTCTGTGCTTCTGTTTATAATGTCCAGTCTTTGTGTGCTTCGAAAGAACATCCAGTCTCAATTAGGAACCATTCATTATTATAATAGGAAATTCATGCGACCAGAACAGTATGCTGATCACGCTCCTTCTCTAGTGTTCCGTGGATCAATAATAATAAATAAATCCTAAGCATGAAATTCTTCCCTAGCCTATATGGCCTGTTTTAGGACTGTTTTTTTTTATCCTCTTGACTTTTTTTTTTTAACTTTATTATTAATTACTTTCTACGTGTTTTGTATCTAGTAATGAGCTAGTTAATATTCACAGTATAAATTAATGTCCGAATTAACGAAAAATTAAGCCAAAGTAATTATATGAAATTCAAGATTGTAAAAAACTCCGAAAATGTGCCTGCCTTTATGAAATCCATGTTTATTGCTCCTATTGAAAATTAGATATTAAAACATCTAAAATTTCTATGTCTTATAGTTCTTTATACATTTTATGGACACTGAATATTTCTTTTGAAAATGATATGTAATAACAATTATTTTCCTTGGCGCTTAAGAATTTAGTAAAGATATAAAGTCAGAACATTAAGTCATATGTATGCTATACAATAGGAGTTTTTTTTTTTTTTTTTCGAACTGTGGGTAATGCTGCAAATGAAATATGTGAGCTAACAATAACATAACAGTTATATTGATGCAATGTTAGATATTTTTAATCTAATAAATTTAACTTTCTAATGAACATAAGAAGAAGGTTACAGGTGGGAGCTGGCAACAAAGATAAATTATGAGGAAGGTCATATTTACAATTAAAAACGATTGACCTAATTAGTGGGGTTCAATAGCAGCTTGACATATTCGCTGCCTCAACAATTCGAACCCACGTCTGGATTCAATAAGAATATCCGGCAAAAGTTACCAATACCATATGACGTGGAAAAATCTGGAGTGAAATCGTCTCAGCTATAGAAATTTTAAAATTCTGGTTAAATATTAATTTTGAAAATGAATTTTAAACCTTAACTCATCATTAACTGGGCAAAAACGTCGTTAGTGACTGCTTCCTAAATTCACCCTCTTTGAATTAAGTTGAAATTGGTGTGTGGGAGAATTTGAAATATAAATTGTGTTTGATTGATAGCAAAAATAAATCGATAAAACACACAAATAAAATAAAGTTCATGTGAATTTCCTTATGGTGGACATAAATGAGAATTAACTTAGAATTAAATCTTATAATTTTGAGAGAGCAATGAGAGTAAAACGAAAGACAACTAAGACTGGCTCTAGACTGGCCGAGAAGGAAAATTAGGGGAAGCGTTCACTCATCGTGGTTATATTTGTAAATATCTTCCTGAATAAACGCTTCTTGTTAAAATGTTTTAGAACATAATTTTTAGAAAATTATATTTTGAAACATTTGATATTTGCAAACTTTCTCATTACTAAATTTAAAACAAAGATAGCATCCCTATAAATTTTGGTCCTCCTCAAATTCTTCCCTCCTTCGAAAGATTACAATAAATGTCTAAGTAATAAATTTGGCTACGTTTCAAAAATAATAGAGCCCACCTAACTATACATTCTAAAATATTTTCTTAAATGTTCTTGTCTTATCTCTTATAAAATTGCATATACACATTTATTCTACAAATAGTTTCGTACCTCTATAATTAATGAAGATATAGACGATTTTTTTCACTTGTTCCTTTTCTTAACACCTTTGAAAAATTTCAGCTATTAAGCTTAGTATTTATGTTTTTTTCCAACTAGAAAAAGTATAAATACCAAATTAGTTTCAGAATTTTAAAAACAGTGGGTACTAGGAAGCATATATATATATTGGACAAGCAGGCCCTATATAATNGCAAATCTCACCAATATATATATATATATATAAGTGTGTGTGTGTGTGTGTGTGTGTGTGTAATATCATATTTTAAGCATCTATAATCCGTTAGATCTGTTTAAATTTTTCAAAATTAACGTCATGTTACTAAAAAAATACCTCCATTTCTCAACGGGAAATCTACTAAAAAGCCTATAATAAATTTTTTCATGAATAATACATTTCAATTACGGTAGAGTAAACAATTTTGTAGTCCATCACTAAACTATCCCATAATTTATGATTATTTAATTTACTAGAGCTTAAGGGATAAAATTAGTACCGTTTAGTTCAGAATTAACCTTGTCTGTACTTATTTTTTATTGAAATTTACTTATTAATATTCAATTATTATAATGATTTAGAAGCTTATCAAAGTTAAAGAATAAAAAAGTATCAGAAGATATATGCAATGCAAGTAATAACAGACAGCCACCACAGTACACACATTTAATTACTTAATTACAAACATTTAATTACTTACGAAATCATAGACGATAAAAATATTATAAAATCGTATATATGAAATATAAAATGATCAATAACGGAGTAAAATTTAGATTTTAGATCTAAAAAAATTTAGATTACCTTCCTCTATATAACCCCCTAAACACTACTCCAATTTTGACAATAATCTACAGTGCCTTCTTTTTATCAATCGTCTTTGATATTTTGAATTTTCTTCCGACCTGTCAAATGATTTTACCTGCAAAGCTTTCATATAAATAGATGTCTAGCCGCACATGAATTTTAATGTTTAATTTAATTTTGGTATGAGCAAATACAGGTAAATTTGCAGTTTTTGGGAAGTAGAAAAAATATTAATTCAAAGTAATAATTAGAAATATTATCTATAAATATAATTCTATCAAAGTTTTATAAACAGAACAAAAATTGGCAATGAATGTTATGAGATTTCCTTACAGCAATAAAAAAAATGGCTGTTGACAATTTTCCTTATGATTTTTAGACATTTTATTTTATACTTAAAATAAAAGCTTTCCTTTTCACAGTTATTCAAGTAATACATACTTGGGTGTTGCAGAGAAGAGGGCTGAGGTCTTTACCCTCACGATAACTTGTAAAAAAGTAAACAGGGGGGGTCGTTCGCTGAACGAGGAGCGGGGTCCCAGCCGCCAAGGAGATCACGACTCAGCTTACACACACCGCCCCTGGCATTATTCCAGTGACGTCAGAGAATTCTTACCTAGGCCGGGGCCGTAAAACCTAACGGTAATAGTGATGAAGTAACGCAATATTTGGTGGTAGGAATTTCGACTTAGCTGTGATTTCTTCTAGAAAAATATCGCTTTTCCAAGTTGTCTCACTGAAGCCTTACCATATTGTGTTGCTTCACTTTATTCGTCATAAGCGTATAATCAATAATTCTTTTACAATAATATTCATTAAGAAGAGGATTAACTTATTATATTATTAAAAAGTCATTAAAAATTATTTATTTACCAATTAATAAACTGTTTAACAACAATTTATTATTACTATAAGGACATCTAGGCATTGTTATTCTCTATCATACCTTCTATTATACGTCTTCATTGGTTTCTGCAAACCATCTTCTGTTGGCGAGCGCTTTCGGACATTGTAGGAGTTGAATACAGACAGTGACAGTGAACACATGTATTCGGCCACGAGGATGGACAATGTCCGAAAGCGCTCGCCAACAGAAGATGGTTTGCAGAAACCAATGAAGACGGATAATAGAAGGTATTCATATATTCATTGGTAGTCATCTAAATAACCCTTTAGATTGTTATTCTCAATTAAAATTTTTAAAATATAATTTCACTCTTAAATTAAGTGGCTAATTTTCTTTTTAGGTGAGACCACATAATGATTCAAAACTTATTTAGTTATTTGTTTAAAGTGAAATAAAAGTACAATACTGGAATTAAACAGAGGGGTGATCGTCTAACCCCTTTGTGTGAATTCATTGCTACCCTAAGTTCTTGTAGTGATGTTTAATTCTGACTCTTTAATCATAACCTACGCGTCTATACCACTGATTCTCAAAGATCACTGAGAAATCAATTTTATGACCTTGAAACTGGCAAAATCTGTGTTTTTTAGTTCTATCTCAAGCAGTAATGTCTCTTTTTATTTATTTTTTTATTTTCCTTTTTTTGGATATTGTATTAAAATACAGTTGAATGATAACTTACATCATTTGAATTACAAAAGTGTGATTTGATAATAGTTATTATAAACTAAATGGAATTGAGACTGGAATTCATTCCATTTAGTTTGATTTGTATTTATCTAATAATATATTATAACTGATAATTATAATTAAAACATTTTAACGGTGAGCATATGGTAAGACCAGTGTATCGGCTAGAATGACGGGACAATAAATCAGGAATCTGCTTAGCTTATATAGAAAAAAAATATGTGTAAAGTTAGAACTGAAAAAAGGTTTTATTTAGAAATTAGTTATTAATTCTTCCGATCCCAAGTCCAAATGCCTGTTTAACCTCTTCTCATAATGCTTGACGGTCAACTCAACTCTCCAGTTGCCTACACACAAATGTGTTGTTGCGTTCTACCCCATTGTCCAAAGGAACTTCGCTCGAAGAACGACAGATACATTTTTTTTTCTTCTTTTTCTAGAGTTAAGAATAGTTTATTATTTTATTTTCCGTATGGTGTGCAGCAAGGAATACAAGAGCCGTTTTCGGAAGAGCCCAGACAATAGGGGCTCAGAGACGCCTATCTCACCAGCTGTTTACTTATCGTTAACCTGCTCCCTGGAAACCCTCCACCACAACATTCCCTGTATTTTCATTCCATTACTCTGCAGGGAACAATATTTATTTTACCGCTGCAAAAGTCGAGAGTAAAATTGACTTCAGCCATTCATGCGACAACCTACTTCAGCTATTCTTTCCTTCCAAAGGGGAAAGAGACGAAACTCGTATAAACAAAATAATTATTTGCAATAAGTTAAAGATAACTTATTTATTCTTATTAACCTACTAAGTAGTTTCTATGGCTTCCAAAAAGATTTTTTTTTATGTTGTATCATAAACTCTTTATTAGTATATTTCTGAAAATTAATTCAATTCAGGCTAGAATCATGACATGATTTTATAAAAATTCAGTTTTTCAATAAATAAATAAATAAATATATAATTTTAAAAAAAAGAAAATAAATTTTGTATTTAATCACTTTTTCTTGGGCGAATGTAAATCATTCCATTGTGGGTTAGATGTTCCAAATTAACAGATCGTTAATACACTTGTTATAATTAGGATCATAAGAGAATATTACGGAACGTAAATTTGACTGGGTGTCAAATATAATTTTATTTAATATATTTTTAGTCGCCGGGGAGGATTGTGAGGATTGGAGTCCGACGACAGGGATTAGGCATATGGATTAAGGTGAAATGGAAGCTTGCTGTGAAAGAGCGTGAAGTGGGTGGGGAAAAGAGTATTAAAGTCGTGATGAAGGGTAGAGTTGGATACATAACATGGAGCGTTAGGAATTATTCTTTGGATTTTGGACTGAAAGGATTGTATTGGAAAAACTCATATTAATGAAGGTATCTATGAATGTAGACAAGACGGCTGATGACTCTTGCCACTCTTCTCCATCCGGCCGGTACGGAACCTGCCTTTGTGACTTAATCTTTTACTTTTAATGCACTTTTCTGCATTAAACATAAAGTAATTTACGTGCATCTTAAATGAACTATTAATGTATCTCGGGATTCTCTTCTTCCTCCATCTTCTGTGAAGGCAATAGCCGTGATTTTTAAGCGTAAAACCTCAAAGCCTTCCTCGCCTGGGTTCACTCGTCGCGGTTTATCATATTTTTTTACTATTATTTCATTTTATTTTTTGGCAATACGTTTATGACAAAAAATAAAGCATAAATCTTAAGCGATAAAATCTGGATGATGTATCGATATTATATGTTTCAGCTCTTGTCTGAACGACACCTCTTTTTCATATGATATTTCCGCAGGTGACTATGGTAGGTTAGTAACTTGACTCAAAAAATATTATAAGAATATAATATAATATTTATTTCCAGATCTTTAAATATAAATTAGAATTTGGATAACTCATGAAGTACAACTACTTTATATATTATTCATTATTAACATTAATACATAGTGTTTCATCAAAAGCTCAAAACTGTAATACTGGTACATTCATGAAATATTAATTTGAATATGGTATCGTATGATTGAATATACATTTATTCTCTTATATAATATAACTTATCACTATAAATAGCCTTTATCACAATATATAAAACATATAGTGTTAATGATGAAGGCTAAATGTCATTTTTCAAATTTTATTTCGATAATATATTTGATATTGTATGATTCAATTCCAATTAGCTTATTTTTAATTATATTCTGAAGTCAGAGGTTTTCTTTATCTTGATTTTTTTTATTATTTTAATTATTATTTTAATTATTATTTAATATTGTATAAATTGATTTATTTNTTTTATTTATTATTTTTGGTTTTTTTCGATAAAGAATTCAACGAAACTACCCAAACAAACGCTAATCCTTTTTTAATAAATATATGAAAACTTCATACACACTTGTGCCGGCAATACCTCATTTGATATTTCGATTGTGCCCATTAATTTTATAAAACTTTTTTTTGTGTGTGTGTTGTAAATATATTTAATTTCATCAATTGCGGGAACATTCTCAAAAATATTGAAATTTCCATCTACTCAAAGAAACAGTGGTGAAAATAGCATAAATAGGTTAAGTGCAACCTAAAACGCTAAGATTTGACAGAAAGAGAATTATTTTTTCATTAATAATAACTTACTTACTGCAAAATAAAAATTAATTAATCTAACATTATTTATTGTTTTATTAGTTAACATTATTTTGAATACCATTTTTGGTAATGTACGAAGTACTTTTTCTTTATTTTTGGATTAGATACAGCTCCACGCATACATTCCACATACATTTCACTTAATGCTTATTGATATTTCCTACCGTTTTCAAAAAAAAAAAAAAAAAAATGGTAATGACCAAGAAAAAATGTCCCCCATTTAGACCCAGTTTAAATAACAGCCTACATTTCAATTTATAAACATTGGAAGAACCAATTGTCTCCGTTATTCATTTAAATTTCAAATATTTATTCAAAAACAGTACTTGGAATGTGAATTAGTTGAAGGTAAGTAATTGCGGCACTGAAATTTATTTCTGATACATTAATGTATGAATACAAGGAGCCATGCAGGCGGCCTCGATGGAACGGGTTTTGGGAATGCACCCACAGTCCTTATCCTTATCGTAATTAAGCGACATAAATTTCTTCAGTTTACAGGGGTTTCAGAGGGCTAATGGTACTATTAACTGGGGGTGTATCAGAAGGATTTATGCGCACCATGAGATCTTTAGAGTATGAACATGTTTTCGGCCTTGAATTTTCAGCAAAGTACCCATTTTTGCTGAAGTAGGAGAGGCTTTATTTATTAAAAAAAATGCTAAGTAGGTTTTCATGTCTTTAGATGTAAATAATGAAGAACAGAAAGAATTACTGCCTAAATTATACAAACCAAAAAATGTTGTCACTCAATTTTTCACGATACATTCTGAAATTTCTTTTAATTCTAACATAAACTTTATCAAATGTAATTCTACATCAATTCTAAATCTATTTTTACTTCATTAACTATGAAGTATATATTAACATTTTTAAATTTTTATTTAAATGACCTTTTAAAGGGCCTAAGGTACTAAATGTACTGTGCCTTGTGAGTGACTAACTCTTTCATGCATATCCAAAATATGGAATAAGAATAATTTTTTTTTTAGCCTCAAAGCTTTACTACAACTACAACTAAGTGTTTGGATCCAACGTAATGAATACATGTCCGGTAAACTTTAAATAAACTTTAAATCTAACTAAAGGATATATTTTTTAAAAAAGAAGAATGATTTGATAAGAATTTTAGTTATTTATAAATTATTTAACCTATTTATTGTTTTATTCATCGTTTCTTTAAAATACATATAGTATTTTTAAGAATAAAGAAGTTGGATAGAAAATAAGGTATTGTTAAATTACAACACTAACAGAGTTGTAAAATTTAGTTGTGAAAATACTTAGTTATTAAAAATGAAAATTGGAGCGCTAGGTTTGCTAGTGAGATCCTTACGGGTCCCAAAATCCTGTCGGGGCAAATTTCGCTTTCGGTAAGCTTTCATCGTGAAATAAAAGCTTGTCCTGAGCCACAGATGTTTAGAATGGGATAACAACCTGTAGATAGTCTCTCCCTCCATGGCCCTGATTGATTAAAAGGGAGGCTAATACTTTTTAAAAAAAATTTTATTTATGTGACACATATTGATGGAAGCAACTGGAAGTTGTGTAAAATGTCAATAATAAAAAAGATTATTATAAGTGAATACTGTCAAATCAAAATACTGTCAGTTTTACAAACCCCTATGTTGAGGAAACTTTAATGTAATTTACTGAATGTCTTTCTGAAAGATTACTTGCAGCCAATTTTTGTTGGGGGATGAGTTTACTTACTCACTCCAGGTCTGCAGGGAATTTTTACCACTTCCACAGAGCAATCTACCCCAGCCGTATCGTCGGTGGCCGTCTTGTCGGATTCTTACACCACCTCGGGCCATTAAGCTCCGAGGACCACAAAACCGCCGCGTTTCCTGAAATCCCATTACGAGCAGATAAGCCTGGACGTTAACGCGTCCCCCCCCCCCTGAAGGGACGCCTGGAATGTGGGGCGAGGAGCCTTCATGGAGTACGGTACTCTTCTCTGCTCTTATGACATTTTTTTTTTAAGGACCATATCTCTATTTAATCTTGACACCATGGCTTGTA
Source organism: Oncopeltus fasciatus (assembly GCA_000696205.2). Taxonomy (NCBI): domain Eukaryota; kingdom Metazoa; phylum Arthropoda; class Insecta; order Hemiptera; family Lygaeidae; genus Oncopeltus; species Oncopeltus fasciatus. The sequence goes on from KZ807130.1 coordinate 104,889, forward strand.
GCTACAGCCGTGAGAGGTACATTACGCTTCTGTCATTTTACAGCTACCGGTTTTACCTGGAACGAGTTATTTCAAATCTTTCTTTAAAACCCATATCTTTCTATTTTCCCCTGCCCTCCTCCCTACATAAAACACAGTCCACATCAACAATCCTAGTCCTTACCTTTGATGACTAATGCCACGAATATGCTTAAACCTTCCTAATCCCTTCTCGAGGCGTTACTTTTTAATGAGATTGGAACGAAATAAGTACTTCTGTGTAGAGATTATATTTAATAGTCTTCCCATAAAATAACAAGCTAGCCATAAATGTCAAAATAAAACGATATACGAGACATACAATTTTTTTTCATCCCTGGCTAGTAATGTTCATTTTGGAATTTATGCAATTTTTCAATGAGGAAAACACTATTTTTATTGAAGGGCTATTTGAAAAAAAACTAATGCTCCAGCTTATATTCGAATTTGACACCTCTCTTTCAATCCTCGAGAGCGCAGACCATGGCGTTATCGAATGTCTTAACCAAGATTGGTCCATTCTGTATTACCAGCATTTCCTAATGTTAGCAAAAGATACTCGAAGTGTAATTCAAAATTTATAAGATCACGGTCTGAGCAATCTAAATTATTTTAAATTTTAGTTCCTCATCCTAAAATAAAATAAAGAATTATATTGGATTTGAAATATAAAGTCCCAATAAAAATTTGAAGTATTTAAAAAAGTTGTATTTTTGAAATGGACTTTCTCTGAACTTATAACTTCAATTTTTTCTTATATTCTTTATATATTAAAACAGAGTACTATTGTATCAAAATTCAAGATCCCATCTTAATAGTTCAAAAATCTTCCAGTGTGTGTATCTGAGTCTCTCTTTCACTGACACCTACACAGAGAAAGTCCTAGTCTCTGAAGATGAGATTTAGGATCGATTAAGTGCTCGTTAATAAGATTGGAGTTAGTAATATTGAGGCAACCTTTTCCAGTAAAAATGTAGAGTATTTTTGTATTTATTGTCGATGTTTCGGCTTACATTGTAAGCCATCTTCAGGGCTAATATGAAGGCGAGAAGGGACGTGTTGTCACCTGGATCAAAACTTTAGACCATTATTGGTGTCATGAATTTTTGAATAGTTTGTACTTTTTCAGTATAATTTCGTCTCAGTTTACCGAAAATGGGGTATTATTTTTTTTAAAACAATAATAAATTTACTGCTAACATTAAAATTAATATTAAGAAGTCGTATTATCAAGTTCTTTTAAATTTTTCGCTATTTCGAAGTAAAATAAAGATTTTTTTTTAAAGGTTGCAATCAGTTGTAGACCAAACTTTACTGAGAAAGAGTTATTTACTCTCTGAAATAAGCTTTTCTTAAAGTGGTTGATATTTGTTCATTTCTCTATCAAACTTTGCACATTTGCAGATCCAGCCAGGCTGAAGAATGGAACTGGTATTAAAGTAATTCCAGCAAAGAACAAATACACACAAAGTGACTGGAAATTTATTAGTTATTTACTAGAAGGAGGAAGTGATTTACCTGGCATGATCCCCTCTGCCTCCCATACGGCAGACTATCAGCAGGATTACATTATCGAGCCAAGCAGATTAGGTTATCTCAGCTCGGCTCCCGGCAGTGCGATAAGCACCTGTAAATATTTATATTTACCTACCGCTTGTTCTATTTTTACTGCTTTAAAGAATGGGCGATGCATATCACCACCAAGATGTTGCTGACAAAGGAGAGCTCCTACATACGACTATTTGTTCACATATGTCACCCCCACAATACCATACGAGAAAAAATAGAAAGTTGAGAGGACATGTCCGACATCGAAAGTTAATGGGAACCTAACTGAAGCTCTCGTAAATTCTGTCAGATATATTTAACCTCTGCGATGCCATCGGTGGATTAACCATCTCTTTCACCTCCACCGGCATGTCAGCAATCGAATAATGCAATACAACACAGGTCCATATTTATATAACGATTGAAAAAATATTTATTAATTATCTTATCAAGAAACATGGTCGTAGCAATCTGCAACTAGACGTCCACCCTCAAGGACTACTCAACCAAGGGTCCCCTACAGATCAGCCGTCCACGGACAGAAGCCTACACCACGGATTTCCCAGAGGCAGTCACAACCCAGGCCTTGATCACTATTTCGGAATGAAGACCGGCTTCACCAGCAACCCCAGCCATAGGTTCGATCTCATTCTCAATAGTTAACATATAACATGTACGTAACACACATATATATATATATATATATATATATATATATATATATATATATATATTGTGCGCACACACACACACACATATACTAAGAAATTGTTCAAAATTATAAGTCCGAAATCCTTAATTAGTTTAGGCCAATATTTAGAGAGTATATTTTCTCTTCTTGATCACAAATTTTTATTTTTTATATGATTACTAATTATGAAATCAATAAATATACATGTATCTGAATAAAAATGAATAAAATAATGAGACCTTAAGCTTATAATAAACCGTTGAATGAGTTTGTTAATCACTAAAATCAGTCAAGTGAGAATGGGGACTTAAAAGGCAACCAAAACAATCATATCTTCATCGTTACTTGAGTTAAAAAAATTGTACTCAAAATAAAAGATGTAATTTTCTATAATAATTCTATGAAAAGCTTGTCAAGGAAAAAATTTATGGAAGTAACTATGATCAGTGAGTACCTCCCCCACTCACTCTTCCTGGCCAATCCTCACTGGNACAGCTTATTGGCAAGAAAAAAAATTGAAATAACATTAAAGCAGTAATTTGCCACACCTACCTATCATGAAGATGAGAGAGGACGTCCTGTCCCTAAGTTCACATTTCCATGACTAAAATATAAATTTTACTTCTACACAATGTGAGAGGTAAAAGGGTGGGAAATTTTTTAACTATTAATAGATTTTTTATATTAAATACTGTATTAGTTGTGGTATTTTATTATTTATTTCTTTATTAAATAAACTAATGTAGTATTATTCACTAATACAGTGAACTAATACAGTATTTAATAAAGAAATAAAAGCAAAAAAAAAAAGAAAAAAAAAGAGATTCTAACAAATAGCTGACAATGTTAGCTCCTTTGAGCATAAGACGATATATCCTTCTTCTCGGGGATTTAGTCTCGGAGTAAAGTGCGGGGAGTAGAAGGAATTACCTAGCTAGCCTCGGTGGTGTAATGGCTAGCATAACTGCCCGAAAAGCAGGAGACTCGGGTTCTAGTCCCGGCTGAGGTAAAAATATTTTTTTATTCTATTCCCTTGCATTTATTGTATAACTACTATTAGATTCTTTTAGGCCTGCCTCGTCCTTTCCATGAAGTTGTAAAAGCAGCCGTTTAATGGCCTACCAGTAAATGTTAAGTTAGTGTTAGTCAGTGACAAATTGAGTGTCAGATCGCGTGACAACAGTGAAGTGACAAGTGACAGCAATTAACAAATTTTATTCAAGCCTATATGTAAATAAACATGTTTATTTTATTCGTTCATATCTATTAATTAGCTGTAAGTAATTTATATTTTATTTTATTCATTTATTTGCTAGTAAGGGTAGCAGGTTCCATTGCTATCTTTAATTAGTATGTTAACTTATTTGTTATAATAAATTAGCTTAAATTTATATTTGTTCTTAGTTTTTATTGACCCATTGACGATAACAATTTATTTTTGAATGGAGCATACTTTTAGCTTGTACTTTGCAGAATTAATGAAGACGTAATGAGGACGTTTTTTTTAAATATAATAGTTTTATTGGTAATATTAGAGGCACGACAGCTGAATATGAATTTGGTATAGTACTTCTTGTTGGTAACATCTGCTCGTTGGGTGGGTGTTGACGACGACCTAGCCTTGCTGAAAGAGGCGGCCAGTATGGCGAGGACACAGGGCTCGCTCTGTACGCCTCCTTGCAGATCTTACTGGCGATGGTCACGCCTGGGGCAACAGATGGTCAGGGACACCCTCAGACGTTGTGTGAGGTCCGGATCTAGATCCCATCGGAGAGTATGACACACTCTTCTAGAAGATCTAGACTCTAAAGGGGTTAGCTCAACTCGCTCATCAATCCCCGCTCGATTAGGACGACGAATTCATTTGCAAGGATTAATTTCTAAAAAAGAAACATAATTTAGTTCAAGAACTTTTATTTATATTCATACTTTGTGCCGAATAGATTGAGCAGCCATTTATACATATCTATATTCTGCCGAAGTTTCGGCTAACATTTTAAAGCATCTTCAGGGCTAACTAGAAGGCGAGAGGGGACGCCATGCCATTTGGATCAAATGTTCATGACTGAAGGTCTGAACCAGGATTGAGTCATGAACATTTGATCCAGGTGGCACGACATCCCTTCTAGCCTTCATTAAAACCCTGAAGATTGCTTACCATGTAAGCCAAAACATCGGCAGATAATAAAAAATACACATTTTTTTAAAAATTGTATAATATTTTTCCGAACCCCAACTATAAAAAATCTCTACTAATAATCTCTGCGATGAAAAACTCTCCATTTGAACTAAAATAACTCCATATCTTGTCTGGATTAAACTGTCCCCTTTGTTTTATCACCAATTGCTAGACTATCCTGGAAACATTTCTTTCAAATTTCTTTAAGAATCTATTGAGATTCTTCTCATGACAAGTTTTTTTAAAATATGTAACAGTATTTACCGTTTCTTCTTCCGGGTTGGACCGTGTCAAATTGGTGTTATTTGCCGAGCTTTCGCACATCATGTGATGGCTTCTTCAGGGTTTGATGACACGGTCCAACCCGGAAGAAGAAACTGTAAATACTTCTGACGACCGTCGAAGCCTACGTGAACAATATGTAACAGATCATTTCTCCGATCCTAACTGCTAGACAATAATCTAAACTTGTTATATTATTACCTGACCAATCAATGAATATGAACTGAGAAAATTAATTAAATCTCAGACCGATTGCAAAGTTGCACTAAAACTCATGGAAATTTGCTGATGGTTGCGAGCTTTTGGATACTTAAGCTCATGCAGATGGAAAGATTGGTGCTTGATTACGCTTAAGTAATCGCTAAGCACTGTCAGATCTGAGTGCTTTCCGGCACATTTCAGGGCATGACCATTTTTAGATGCATTGCCGAGGATTTACAGCTGATAGCTTCCCATAACTCCTTATCTGAAGAAATTCAGATTACTGGTGGATACCTTCTCCTGATGAGGAAACCGTTGCCTCACCGGTTTTCTCTTCCTCATGGTTATAGCTGTCATGTGTTTTTGAACTTAAGAGTATAGGAGGCTTTCTGTGTCAACTTGACTCAACTCAATCTTACTGTAAAAAAATGAAACTATAATAATATTAAGTAAAATTGTGAAGCGAGGATTCTAAGGAATTCAGTCTTGGTAGTTGAATAATTAAAAACTGTAATCAAAAAGTTTTTATTTTAGCCGAAAATAAAAATTTTTTTTATTACAAATTAGTTTTTAATTCTTCAACTACTAAGACAGAATTCCTGACAATCCTCTCTTTATAAAACTTGAAGATCATCAATTTACCTCCAAAATAAAGTAAAATTGTTTACTTATTATTTAGGCAATATACTGTATGATCAAGAACGCCTTATTATTGTTCTAGTAAATATATTTCAGAGAAATCATTTGACGATTTTGGTCTTAGGAGTATTTTTTCGCTCTATAGCAATAATACAGTGTTCTGATGCAACATTATATACTTATTATACTGATTAATTAACTCTATATTGAGGTTATGAAAAGGAGTTATATATTCTGGATGGGTTAATTGAATTCAGATCACACGAATTACCTGTCAAGTAGGTGCTGCCCAATCTAGTAGATTGACAATGTTTCATTGATAATAGACATAAATAGGACAAAATGGCTTTTTAAACTTAAAATCCGAAATTTTCCAATGTCGTTGAAGTTGACTCTTGAACATATATGAAGGCGAAATTGAGGAAGCTTTCGACCTTCCTAGTTATATACTTAAATATCTTTCTCATCAATGTGCATTTTATATTCAATATTTGGGTAATTTATGGGATACAGTTTGCTTCTAAACTCATAGCAGCAGGTTTAGTTAACTAGTGTAAAATCTAATAAATTCAACTTAAACGTTCAATTAAATTTTCATGAATGATTCACAGTAATTAAGATATTTATGAATGAACAAAAAAATTAGCATAATTTAATGTATTATTACAAAACGGTAGGAATATTTTTAAAAAACTTATTAATTATTTTAATAATGTTTAAATTGACACCCTTTTATACATACATACATGCATACTTTTATTGGTATGTATGTATAATATTTGTATTATGTATATGCAATAATTAGATACACAAATACTTTATAGTATAAAATGTATACTAGAACCTGGAGAATAAGTGATAATTGATTATAATTAATAATAATATTCGTAAAAAATTTCCAATATTATAATTTTCTCTTATATTTAAGAGTGTTTGTGTGTGTAGCAGCTTTTAAAAAGCCAGCGCTAATAATAAGAATAAATTGTAAATTAGTTATCGGATAAGAGATAGCAGCCAGTGCTTATATTGATAAGATGATGATCAGAGAATGATTGCATTCTAGTCATTTCTGTTATCTATATTGTACGAAGACAGTTGACTGCGAGTTGTCTGCGGTTTACGTCTATTTTTCCTATCATTTTTCACCTGCTTAGAGACTGTGATCACCTGTCCTCTGTGAGACAAGCTGAGAAATATAGAAAGAGCTATGAGAAATTGAACCAACAAAGGCTGTATAATCTTCATAGATATTATTTGTTTCGCATCAACAACAGTTTTTTTTTTTATATAACCTTTATCTACATATTACATTCTTTTAAAAATTTAAAAAAAAATTTTTGATTTTATTACAATGAATAGTAAAAAAAAAAAATAAAATGACATTAATAACAGTCACATGGGTAGAGAAGGTGACTAGTGACACCACTCTCAAATTATTTACAGACTATGTCCCCAGGATGTCTTCGTTTGAGTCGACGAGGAGGGTTGTAGGGATTGGAGTTGGAAGGTAAGGTTCGTGCTAGCCCATTAGAATGAAATAACAGTTTACGTGGATATGGCTGAAGCAGGAAGAAATTTCCATATTATTGAGCGAAACATGTAGAGAAGCCTAAGATGCTCACCTTTTGACTTCCAGAGCAAAAATGAAATATATAACAATTTTCATTTAAAATGTTATATATTGACATTGCAAACCTATGATTTCATTAAGTGATATTGACATTGAAACTTTTAAAAAATATTCTCATTTTTCTTTATTATGCACAAAAAATTATTACATAATTTGACATGTAAACATATTAAAATTGAATGATTATGTTATTGAAAACCATGATTTATTAATATTTACATTTGAGAATAACTAATAGGACAATAGTACGCTCTTCCATATAGCCATCCCTTGCCCCTGCTAATTAGAAAAAGATCATGCTGTTTCAAGCGATTCTCAATACTGTCCTGCTTTGCGGGTTAACCTATCTCTGGTCCTAAGAATGTCCAGAACTTAATAACTAAACTCTTCGGCTAATTCGTCAATAAATGTATTAATTCATTATTTAGGTAGAGCTAAGAATGTTTCATCCTGCCTGTTGTTTACTGATATTTTCTGTGTTCTACGAATGAATAGACCTCAAAGCGTATTTATTATATATAAATGTAACCTGTATTCCGTAAAATTTGAATTTAAATGTGATTAGAATAGAACATTACTGGTTAAAATCGTAGATGGGGCGGGGATAGGGTGAGGAGGGGTTAAGAAGGAGATGAAATGAAAAATCTTTAATATGTGTATTATTAGAAAATTATGAAATGCAGTGGATTTTAAATGTAACTCAGTTATGTTATACAAAATGTCTATGAAAAAAAAATTAATGAAGATTTTTAATAAATGTAAATAGGAGAACAGGGTAGGTAAATAGGAGTAGAGGTATTTTTTTTATTGTTAGAGAAACTATATCATAAAAAATAATTAGTTAATTTCTTTGATAGCTGTTGTCATGGAAGAAGACTGTGTTCAGACGTGGCTCAAATTCCAGAATCTTAAATTTCATCTATATTATTGGTATAATTTCACCAATGTATAGAACAAAAAATAAGTTACATGGCACATTTTGTGATTTTAGCCTGGTTAGGTTATTTTAACTTTTAACGACTAAATCCAATGGTTTACTGAAGCTTTAAATACCAAATTATTTTTCTTTGAGCTGGAGCTTGTAGACCAAAACATACACACGTAAAAACAGACTTAGATAGGTTATATATATATATATATAATTTATGCTCAACAATATTTCCTCAAAAATTAAAACTCATATTAACGATGATTCTTAAAATTAAGATTTGTATGGGCCACTCTTATTTCCATAAAATATAAAACAAATTCGTTATTTCAGTATATTCGTGAATCTTTAGTTGAGCTCTTTAATAGCTGAAATCAGACATATTTATACATTTAAGAATGAACATTCATTCTTAGCAAACACGTCGATAAGTGACCCTCCTACCCTTTCCTTATCGTACTATAAGTAGCCTTCAGTACGGGGTGACACTGTTAAAAAATGGTCCTCGTCTGCAAGGCAAAGCAGAAGAGAGGAAGTAATAGTTACTCGCTTCAGAATAGGACACTGTAAAGCCACTCACGGATCTTATATCAAAAGAAGAAGCACCAAAATGCCACCTCTGTCATGACCCTCTTTCAGTTGCCCGCATACTCATTGATTGTCCTGCATATCGCCACCTGACCTAAAAATTTAACCTACCCTCAACAATAGAAGCAAGTACGGGGTGACTAGTGCGCGTGGAGTGAGGGAAACTGATTCTGGACATCCTTCTTGGCTGCAGAGAAGGATCCGAAATTTTGACCCAGCGACCGGATGACCCAGATAGAGGGGTACAATGTCCGGGGCCTCCGGCTAGCGGGATTAAGTAAAGGAAGTCTTGTGTTGCGGCCGAGCCTGACGCAAGTGGTCCCTTTGTTTGCAGATTTCTCGGGTGGGCTTTGTTTCGGCCTGCCATATCTGGCGGGGATCTCCTTCCGTCAGGTGTACTGACGGCTCTTAACAGTCGCATTTAACAGCTCGCGTTAAGAGCTCACGCGGAGTGGAACAGCGCACTGTAATGGTCGGAAAGCGCCGTTCGATAGGCCACTGACACAACTTCCTGCAGACTGACCGACTGACAGCTACCAACTCTCAGTTTGAGTTGAGCAACTCCTGCTCCAAATCAGTTCAGCCGGCAAATAAAAAAGTTAATTTCGGTACAGCTCACTCACATTTCAAAATTAATTTATTATTTTTGACACACGAGCGGCATATTATTGTGAACGTCCCATGAGAAATGTCTTAAGTAAAAAAAAAAACGAAAAACCCCGTTATACGGAAAAACATTGTATATGGTAAAATAAGCTTATTTCTCATTTTTTTATTATGATAAACATAAATTAGAGTAGATACTTGACATATCAATGAGCGTATAAGGAATGACTACTATACACCCCTGTTTATTGGCAGGAAAGAAAATGTGGTGGGGGGAGGAACAAATTTTCATAATTATATTCGTAAATATATATGTTTTAATAAAGGTCTTACGTAATAATTTTATTGAACATAAACAGACCTATCCTTTTTGTTATTTTCTTTAACCACCTAGGATCGTGGAGAAATGAGCTATCTGTAGGTTGCCATCCTATTCTAAACACCCATGCCTCAGAACATGCTTTCATTATTTGATAAAAGCATGCCCAGGACGGAATTTGAACCCACAATGCCAGGAAAAAAAATTAAACAAAAAAAATTTTTTTATAAATTTTAGTTTTCTCTGTAGCCGACTCGGCTTATTTCTACCGAAAATGAATTCATTCAAGAGTTTTAAATAATGGTCTAAACACAGACTTTTGTTTCTAAATATTTAAAGAAAAAAGAGGGGGCTATGGAAACATTCGAAATTACTTTCTTAAATTTATTCCTATACATATATACATGTCTTTGATTTATCATTAAATAATTTATAACATAACATAACAGATTTATTTATTTTTAAACATTTTTGTTTTTAATTAATAACTTATAATAGATATTAAGAATCAGGGTTATCAAATAACAATTATTGGTTTATTTGGTAATTATTGGTAATTGGAATTATTGGTCCCATCAAAGCAAAATTTATGACATCGATTGTATGATTCGTTATTACTTTTGTATTTATTTTCCTTTAATACAAAAGGATTATATTAAGGAAAATAATTAAAAATGAGCTATGTAGGTTGAGCGCCTACTTCCCTCTTCCCGTCCGGCCTTGACCCAGCCTTCATACTCTTCTGCTCGTTTAACTTCTACCTTCCGTCCGTTTCGGCTTGAGAGACCGAATTAAGGAGTCACTCCGATTTCTATCCACCTTTAATGGCGTATGGGATATCCGCTGATACGTCACACCTCCTGCGCAAAGGATTTTATTCCTTCCTGAACTGAAAGTAGTTCACCAAAACCAAATTACGTTGGTTAAATGTACAGACGATTGGTTCGCTCTGTACATATATTAAAATGAACAATTTTCATTCCAAAATTATTCATGGAGTACTGTTGTTCTCCTCGACACTCTGCAAAACATTCCTGACCATATACAACTGGATGGAGTGGGGGACTTTTACATGGCTGCCTTTGAGAAATAAATAAGGCGAACTTATGAAATACGATGTATATCCTATTGTAGATGTATATAAAAGTGGAAATATAATTTAGATGCTGAAGAGAACTGTGAGCGTTAAAGATAAGACCACTGAGCTTTGCAGCAGTCTGGCCGGTAAGGAAGAGTGAGCGACTCAACCATCTTAGTTACATTCTTAAATTTCTTTCCGAGTAAGTACTTTTCGTAAAAGTGTTATGTTTTTTTATTTATATATATTACGTATCGACTGCTGATGGTCATTAGCGCTCCAAAAAATTTTTATAGAACATAAACATTAGAAAATTTTATTATATACCTATTATATTCTATAAACATTTTCTAAATTCAAATAACTATAAAGCTATTACTATTATAAATTTTGGTCTTTATCTAAATCACTCTTTTCCCTCATCCAATTTTGACAAAAAATGCATTACTAAGAATTTGCAATGAAAAGTCTAAATACTGAATTTGGTTTCTATATTTTACATATAAACGGTACCTCCAGTGCTAGAATATTAAATCCAATATAATTACAAATTACATTTCATTCCAGTTTTATTCTTAAAGATACATTGAATTTCAATTTTCTCCCCTAAAACCCTCTCTCGACCATTTAAAAAATTATCCAACGTTTAGCGAAAATACATCAAATACCGAATCTTTCTTCATTATTTAAAATAAAAATTAAGACGCTAAAGCGCGTCCAGACAAATATATATATAT
>KZ807130.1:131780-146795 GCA_000696205.2 Oncopeltus fasciatus
AAATTTAAATAATAATTTTTAAGAAACTTTAGAATATGCTTCTTAAGCTTTATAATTTTTTGTTTTAAAATATTTTCTAATATCGTAAGCACTGTTGTTTTTAATCTAAGTAAGGATTTTGAAATGATTATTTTTAATATACACTTATATTATATAACTGACCGGTTATAAGTCTTTAAAATATCACAAGTTTGTAAGTCTTCTGAGATAAAGTCAAGACTTATCAGACTTGGATCTGTAGGGATTTAAGATTCAATCATTTCTCAGAATGGCTGAAGTAATCCTTCATGGCCTTCGAAATAATTTGCAAGTACTCTATCGGTGTTGAGTAATGAAGGTTATTAAGCTTGTACTAGCGGTAAGTATGAATCTCTAGTAATTTCTAAGGGAAAATAATTTATCTGTAGAAAAAAATAAATATTTATTCTTACAACCACCATAAATTGATAAATTATGCGCTTATTTAAGTATTATTTTTTATTTTATTTTAGGAATCTTCTCCAGTTCAGGTAATTAAGAACACCGATATTGCAAATCTTATTATATTGTATAAGTTAATAGCCAGAGAAACAGTCTTTATTTAAGGGATTACAACAAATAGAAAATTACGGTATTATTAGGCCAGTCGGCATGAAGAGGTAAATCTTAAATTTCTAAAACACATTAAAATTTAAGTTATGTTCTTAAACATTTTCGTTACATCTTTCGATGAAATTTGAAAAACCAAATAGTTATAATATTGTATTTACGTCTACAATTCTTTTTTGTTCAACACTAAGAATAATAAATGTATTAATTGTTCGAACCTTTAGTTACATATTTAAAAAAAAGAGTTTAGTCAGATATACCGTAGGTCATTATAACGCTAAAAATTTTTTTTTTTTACAAATGTCCACTGATCGTACATTTGTACTAAAATTTATTTCAATATTTTAAAAATTTCGGGTATTAGAGCTTGTTCAAAATTATATATATATTTATATGAACAAGCTCTAACACCCGAAATTTTTAAAATATTGAAATAAATTTTAGTATTTAGGCAATAGGTGGAAAATTGAATTTTCTAACGTTTATATTCCTTAAAATTTTTGATTAAGGAAAATATTTACGAATGTAATATCGATGGGGGAGCGCTAGCGTCACTTTTCTTTCTCAGTCAGTACACTTCATATAGTCCTGATTCCTCTTAAGCTCCGACATCATACATTAGTCCTTTAATCTGGCATGAATGAATGATTCATTAACGAAACAAGGAAAATTTGTCTAGTGTGTTGGATTTTATGACCTTTTGACTAACGAAATATACATTTTTAACTCTTGTAGGTTTCATAGAACCTTCATTATTCCAAACACAAACGCGTCATCCACATATCTCGTTCAAATACTTTTAGTAGAATGCATCAGAGTTCTTGACATAATTTTATATTTTTCCAAATACATACATCACTAGCTTTTATCAGGGATTTTCTGCCCTTTATAGACTTATGAAGTTCATATAAATTATTCAAGCTAGCATAAAAAAACAAATAATTTGTTTTCCTATGCTAGCTTGAATAGATTTTATGTTAATACTGACAGTAGGGCTATGAGAAGTCGGGTTTTTGTGAACACAAAAGTTCAAATTTATGGCGTTTTCAATTGTATTAATACTATTATTCAATTCTTATAAATAAAGTAGAACAATGTACAAATTTTTCAATATAAGTCAATTTTTGCGGGCGCTTTTTCATTTAAGTAAATAAACTATTCTTGAGTAATTCGCTCACGGAACTACACTGACAGATTTGACATAACTATTCATCCAAGACACCTAGTTATCATATTCTTGTTAATTCTTTAACTCCACTAGGAAGTACTCTCTCTTCAACTTTTTCTTTCCATTCTTTAGGGCAAACAAGAAGGATTTCTTCGTACATTACATAATGCATTAGTTTTAGCGAATGGATGTAAATATTGAGGTGGTTCTGTAATAAATATTGATATTAAAATTTAAAATGTATATATATTATATATATAATATTATTATTATTCATTATTGAGAAAATATGACGAATAGAATATGAGGGTAGCTGTAGAAAAATAATTTTTAGAATTAGGAGTAGGAGTTTTAGTTCACCATAAATTTTAATTCTACGTTTTAAAAACCAAAATGAAGGAGAAGGTAAAAATATGGTCCGTTAAAAATTATATTATAATTATGATTACGTATAGATATATTTTGTAGTCCTTTCAATCCAAAGTCCTAAGAATCATAGTTCATGCACCATATTACATCTTACAGCCAGGACTCGAAGCTGGATCTGCTGACTATCCGGGCCGGTGTATTTACCAATTAAACTACCAGGACAAGTCTGATAAGTTATTAAATTCCCCGTACTAGTGTCGAGAGTCTAACCTCCGAGGCAGACGAATATATCGTCTAATGCTCGGAGGAGCTGACATTGTCAAGCTGTTTAAATGACTCTTCTTAATTTATTTTTAATTTTAATTTNAAATAAAAGCTAGCGATAGTTTTAATTATTTTTCCATATAATTAAACTCCACACACACACACACATGTTTCACAACTCGATGTGCACAAGAAGTAAATTCAACTGAAATAGTTTCTATAAATATTATTATTTTGTGGTATTTAATCCCATGCAAAGGGGGGGGGGATTTAATTATTAGTTTCCTTGCACTAAAAATTAGTATAATTTTTGGAGTTGGGTAAAAAGGCAAGTTTTGAATAATTTCTTCAAATATTCTTGGATTTGAAATTTCTAAGACAATAATATCATTTGATCAGAATTTTTTGTATATATTTGCACACATTGCAATGGTAGGGTTACACGTATAGATTTTTTCTCCTTATCACTCTGTTTGTGATAAGCACCCAGTACGGACTGAGAGAGTCTGGCGCCAGAACGCCGACATACGGAGTGGGCGTAAGTGGGCAGTTAGACCGGGATGAGTGTGGAGATTAATCATGACTAAGCCTCGACAACTTAAATCCCAGCCATCTTGCCAAGTCCTACGGGAGTTCTGTCTTACCATCATTTTCCTGTTTGTTGCTTACACGCCGTCCCAGTAGAGTGCACTACTGTCAGATGGATCACAATGGAAGTCAAAATGTTTTCTTTAGAAGAGTAGCAGGTGGAGGGAAGATAGAACAAGAAAAGGCTTGTATATACATATATATTATTTAAAAAAAAATTAAAAATAATTAAAGTAAACAAAAACGAAAAAGCCACCAAAAAAAAAAACATCTGATACCAAGAAGACAAAATTTATGAAAACAATTTAATTCTGAGAGTATTCTTTTTTCTATTATATTCCTGCTTATGTATGTGTATAAATGGGTATGATATTAATAAACTATTAATTTATGAATTAATAAATATAAGACAGTAATGATATTATTTAAGTAATTATATATGCAATTATAGCTTTTTTTTTAGTTTAAAAAAAATGGAAAAAAAAAAAAAAAAGAAAGGAAAATTATGATAATACTAGTCTGTATTAAACCTGTTGTCACGGAAAACTCTGGCTGACGGTTTATAAAAGCTAAGCCTAATGTTTTGTTAATTATTATTGTGAAATTATACATATGTCTTTGTACCTGTAAACAATTCAAATAAAAACATTTATCTATATATATTCTAAACAGGAGGNAGAGAAGTGCGCGCCATATTCTGCGTAAATGCGATTACACTACTCAATTAAGTATCCGCGGAAAAAGCAAGCGCAGGTGGCCAATTGAATTTGCCTCTACCCAGAAACTGGAGGGGCTCCACAACTGCTTTCCTACTCTATTCAAAAATCAAAAATATTCTATTCTTATCTATCATCTTCAACTTTTATTTGTATTTAATTATTAATAGTGACCCATAGCCCATTACTATATATATATATATACATTATATACATACATTATGACTAAATTATTTTACATGCTATGTTACAAATTAGATAAATAAAGACTGTTGATCAAACTGAAACATCTAGGAAGACAGCTGGAAAATTTGTGTCACCAAAGCAAATTTCTCAGGTTTTACTACAGATAAATCCGAATAGAGAAAGAGTAAACGTAGAAATTTAACGTTGGCAATCAAGATAGGACAGTACACGCAAAACTAGACACTTATACACGTTTGTAACTGACATACAGAAGTACTATAAGAAACGAAACACATGGACAGACTTCTACCTTACTCAAGGTAATACAGGACACTGAATAGTCAACAGTTATTTCTACAGATTTAAAATAAAAGATTCTCCTTACATGTGCCCTTGTGACTTTACACACGAAAAGACATACCAACACTTAATATACGACTGTACACTACTTACTGACTACAGGACAAGACTAACAAGAGAGGCACAAATATGGAAAATGGCCAGTAGAAGCAACTTTATTGATGGACAAATTACTACCAGGATTCAAAACATTCCTTAAAATCTCCCTTGAAAAAATTTAAACACATTATGTAATTATCATGTTTACAATATATATATATATATATAAAATTGAAACCGTATATTTATTTAAATATTCAGTCTTGTATAGTTTTTATTTTTGTTCTTGACATATTTTAAATTTAATTCCAAGTTCTTTTTTCTTACAATTCCTCTTTTCTCGTTCTTTTGTTATTTAGCTGCTAGTTATTGATTGCTTTATTATTTATTATATATGTATATTATATACAGTATTTGTATGGTGCATGCAGATTAATCTCCCTTATGGAAGGGTTACTGTCGTGAAAATATATATATATTTATATATATATATATATAATTTCAGTGACTATATTTTTGATATCTAATAAGAAGGAATTCTATTAAAAAAACTTTCAATACATAAAACAGTCTTAAAGATTAAGAGCCTGCTCTTCTCATATCAAGATGTGCGTTAGAATACATGCTATAATACATGCTCTTCTCATATCAAGATGTGCGTTAGAATACATGCTATAATACATGCTCTTCTCATATCAAGATGTGCGTTAGAATACATGCTATAATACATGCTCTTCTCATATCAAGATGTGCGTTAGAATACATGCTATAATACTTGCTCTTCTCATATCAAGATGTGCGTTAGAATACATGCTATAATACATGCTCTTCTCATATCAAGATGTGCGTTAGAATACATGCTATAATACATGCTGGAAGAATACTGGGAGAGATTTCATTGTGAAATCAGCCAAGTGTCATAAGAGCTTAGGATTGGTTTATGGAATTCGGAATTATACAAATTGAGAAAAGGCCAAAAAAATCTAGCAGAAAAAATATTTTAAAAATTCCATTTTTGAAATAATACTTTTACATTTTTCAATAGTCGAGTGTGATATGTAAATATTACAAATAGACTTTTTTTTTTCCAGCAAATAAGGATAATTTCTAAATAATATTTGTAAGCAAATCGAATTAAATATAGATACAATAATTAGATAAACTTATAGATATGCCATTATATATTTGTATCGCCACAACTGTGTAAGTGGCATGGACCTAGTTGTTACTGTTCCATCTGCTAGTCCCGAATCAGTAGCTCATCTCAAACAAGCGTCCATTATCTGGTCTGATCACATGTCCGGACGTACGACATCGTAAAGCCTTGCATGTCTGAATGCTTCAGCTGGAGTTCATGTATCGAATTGGCTCAGTACATAATAGACCAGCATACGACATGTAATAGGTAATGGACAATTATGTAGGCCAAGCAGAAATTCGTGCTAATTGCATTTCTGAGGATGTCTAAGCAGAAGTAACTCAATATAAATTAAGCAAAGATCCAAGGAGAAGATGACTCGGAGCAGGTTTGAGTTATTCGAAACAATGGTTATCATTATAATAAATGGTTAGTGAGTTAATTATTAAAGTGAAAAATGATTTAAAATAAATAAAATGAACAAAAAAATATATAAAAAGTTCTTCAAGCAGGTAATTTAAACAAAATTCTCTTAAAGATGGATAAAAATAAGAGTAAATGTGGAAATTTAATAAATATTATTTTTTTGTGGTATTTAATCTCACGTAAATTTTAACAATTTTTGCAAGGGAACAAAATAAAAAATCTAATCTTCCCATGCACTAAAAATTTGTATAATTTACGTGGGATTAAATAAAACAAAAAAAATAATACTTATAAAATTATAATTTACAAGTAAATAACGAAAGTTATTTAAACATCTTGACAATGTCAGCTCCTCCAAGCATAAGACGATATATTTTTCTGCCTCGGAGGTTAGACTCTCGACACTAGTACGGGGAATTTAATAATTCATCAGATTTGTCTCGATAGCATAAATGGAAAATGCACCGGCCCAGATAGCAGGAGATCCAGGTTCGAGTCCTGGCTGGGACAGTTAGATTCTTTATTTTGTTCCCTGAAACAAAAAATTGTGGAAATTTAATTTTCGAGAGGGACGGAATAATAAGCGTAAAAAAGTTCAAAATATCTCTCAAACATCCCTCCTCTTCGAACGATTTCAGCTCTTAAGGAACTTAATCAAAATTTTTCGAAAAAAAAACAACAACTTAAAAACCGAACTCGAAGATCAAATTAATTTATTGTTATATTAATTTATTACATTTATCGGATTATATTTTTAAGAAAAAGGTATGGTAATGATTCCTATTAGAAATTTGATTTAAGGAAAGTATATAAATAGAAATAAGTCAGTGATATTATTTTCTTACCTATATATTTAATAAATATTATTTCTATCAAAACACATTTAAAAGGAGATATTTGTGAATTTAACTTTAAATTTTGGCCTTTGCCATACATTGTTTCCAGTATCAGGTATTGTGGTTGTCAGGTATCACCATTTGTCAGACTTTATTTTAATTTTATTGTAATTTTAACAATTTACTAATATTTTTCTCCACTTATAATGTCTCGTGGAAAATATGCTTTGTCCACGCAACTCCTGCGTCATATCCTGCTTGGCGGACTTGTTCTTACTTATAGTAGAATCTTATATTATAAAGGAGAAATTATTTCCTCATTTTACTCTCCAACATTTTGGGGGTTTACGGAGAATCTTCATAAATTATTTTAAAATTATGAAGAAATGACATTTTGAGTAACTTTAAAATTCAAACCTAAGCTTTAATGATTTTGACTGGGTTGATTAGTATAAATATTCAATGAAATTAATTGACTAATAATTTATGAGTGAGTTTGAAGAATTACCGAAGAATTATTAAGTGCTTGAACTAAGGCTTCGTTCAAAAAACAATAATTTAAGTATAACTGAATTTATTTTGGAAAATATAGAATTAATTAATAAAAATATATGTAGGATTACAATGAAATAGGGGCAGGTTAGTTTAGAAGTTATGATATTGTACTCGAGCGAAAGTTTCTGGGATCAACACTCATAGTCAACGGTTAATTTTTTCATTCTGTGCTTCGATTAGTAATTATCAAGAAGATTTATTGTATGATTGTGGTTTTGAGGATACCCAGCCCTAATGGAGTGCCATTCTTCATTAAATGGGAAAAAACCTTCTCTAATGTGCCTCTAAGGGGTGCAGATGAACTGAATTTTCTTTATCATTACATTGTATTAAATTATAAAATTATTTCTAGAAAACATTTCATGTGAATTATAATTATTAAGCCTAAAGTTGATTATTCCGATAACAGATTAAATATTGCTATGAAAGTCGAAATTAGTTCGGTTCTTAATTTTTAAAATAAGCCAAGCTTATAAAAAAACTGTCTAACTATTAAATGTATTGTGTAACTAAAAAAAAAATCGAAATTATAAAAGAAATCAAATATTAGACTACATAATACTATATAGAAATCATGCATTTAAAAGAACATAAAGTAAAAACATACCAAATATACAGTTTACCAAACATTTAATGTAAGTTAAATCGAGTTCATACACATAAAATTGTTTAGTTAATGAACAGTACTTAAAAATTATGATAAAATTTGCGTTTGTAGCTTTTTCTGGAGTGTTTAGTTTGTGTACATTCGCGCTTGTTGCTCCAACAATAGTCAGCCATCATATGTACGTCTTAGTGCAAACGATTTTTGTCAAGGTCCAATCCAGATGAAGAACTTGAATAATGCTAAATGTCTAAACGTAAATTTAGAGCTGTCTCTACATTACTTGAATACTCCTTCACTTTCCACCTGATGAAGAGTAGTTTACAGACTAAGAAACCATATGTTCCGCTTCAAACACTCAAATGCAGTGGACTAAGAGTTTTCCTGAATAGTGAATTTTCATCAAATGAAACAAGTAATTTCATTCTACGGTGGTGTAGTAAAGGATTTAATTTTCGTTCATACGTCACTAGTAGGAGTAGGGGAGGTAAAAGTGTTCTCTAACTTACATCACAACTTCCGTGAAGAAAAAGCTGCTACTGCGGAGGCAGGGCTATATGGAAATTGTATAAGTTTTGTTAGCAGTTAAAGGCGAATTTCAACATTCATTTTAATTCTAGCCAAAATTACAAAATATCCACTTCGCAATGTTTAGCGAAAATAAATTCAAAGAATGAGATATCTCTAACGCCGCTCCTAAACGCTGGCTATTGTGAGTTCCTCTTTGTGAAATTTTAGTTCTCGCCCCTTTGAGCTTAGAGATAGTAGATTTTGGAGGCCTACTTTCAAATGGTTACCTGATCGATTCATGTCCTCCAATCGGCTCTCGTTTAATATCGATCGGGTCATGGAGGGACAACTTGCTCAGGTAATAGGGTCAGTGTACATAACACTCCTCAACTTAACCTAGAAAAAGGGATAAGTCAATACAAAAAGTAAATTAGTAAAGTGCTACTGTTATTTTTAAGCCTTAATTAAGCCTTCCTAGATTTGGGGGTCATACAATATAGAGCACTTATTGGTTGTAGGCAAAACATGTTTCAAACTTACACCAAAACAATTTTGGTTTTTGGTTCAGAAGTAATATAGTCGTACTAAGCAAGATAAGTTACGAATAAAAAGAATCAATAATTATAACCATTTTGATTTAATTAGATTTTCGTTATCTCAAGAATATGATATATTTCGTCAATGCTGACCAAGAATTAATTAGTTCGTCATTTTGGCAATGTGCCAAAATATCAAATACTATGATTTTTTTAAAAATATTACCTTTTATGTTCTATTAGTTTCACGTATAATGCTGACGACTCTTTAAAAGCTTAAAATATAGTTTTGTAGAAATAACAAACAAAAAACAACCGATTCATAAAGAAAAAACGGAAATGAATCGATTCCTAACCTGCCACCAAAATACATTAAAACTAGTTACTGTACAGAAGTGAAGGTTACATAAGGCTTTCTATGTAATCCATCTGTATGCTTATATAAAGTTTGCTATAGAGCTATCATTTACATTATCATTGGAATTGCCCATCTGTTGTACACAACAAAACTCCCTCTAAAAATAAGTCTTTAGCTTTAATCCCAGTGTCATTTAATAGTTTATCCTAATTTTTAAAATGCAACTGTTATTATTTGCATTGACTGGAAAGTTCACTAATATATATAATAGTCTTAAAGGGACATATTTAAATCTTTCTTCAACATTTGCATTTGTAATTTATTGTCAATGTAGCAGCGATTACATATGATACAAATGGATTTCTTTTCCTAAATTAATTTTCTGCAATCTATGCTAATTCATTTATCAGAGACTCCAGAAATAAACAGTATTTTGGATGGAAAGATAAATCTTATTTTTAAGGTCTAATCAAACCGTATAAAAGTAGAATATCACAGTTAAAATTGATATATGTGCATTTTTCTGTATGTTTTATAGATTCTCTATAATTTTGTTCCTTGACCTAAAATTAGGGCTCCATTTTATTTCTTTAAATATTGATCTGTCTTATAAAAATTTATTCATCTTTCTTAAATAAGTTTCTTTGGTAATTATAACTGTTTAAAAATTTTAATTCAATTCTAAAAGTGTAGATGTCTGGAATATCCTTCAGAGTTTCTTAGTTTCTTTTCTTTTGATCAAGTTTGATATTAATTTCATTTGATACATTTTGTAATTAATTCATTTTTTTACTTTAATAAAAGTTCTTGAAACTCCTCCTGATTTCATTTTCACTCCTTGCACTCANCTCCTGATTTTATTTTCACTCCTTGCGCTAACTGAAGATTACTTTAGAGTGTATTATAGTTTGTATTTCAAACGGTAAGTCGAAGTGATCCGTTATGGTTTCTTGTTTTAGACACGGCCTGGCCTCTTTTATAATTATAATTATATAACATATTATATGCATGCAATAAAACGGATATAACCTAATCTAACTTACAAGAAAAAATATACTACACAAATATTACATTCCAGTCGCAACATATATAATGTAACAGTTATTGTTTGCAGATGGTGGCTATATGTTATATTTTAAAGTTTTTTTTTTAAACATATTTCATGCCGATAATTTTAATTACACTTGGAAAAGATATAAGATTTTCTTTAGCTGCGAATTTTATCAGTAAAGAATTGTACAAAACAGGGGGAAAGTGTTTGGATGGAAAACCACTTTGTTGTTTAGACTATTTCGTTTAAAAGCAACAAGAATTTTCCATTTTTCAAAATTATTGAATGCAAACATGGATCAAAGTATCAATAAATAATATTCACATACATAAAAAATGCACATTTCTTCTTTCTTTTTTCTTTTTTTATATAGTCATGGCGAGTAATTACGCAGATGATAACATGTCACCATTGCCCAATAGCGCTGAAAACACTGTTCTCGAGTCAGCCTCTACTCATGACGGTGATATCTCGTGGACTTCAGGCAGGAAGAAAAAGAGACTAATGAAAAAATCACCTGAAAAATGTCCAAAGAAAAGGTTGCTTAACACCAGGTCAAACACATCCGATGAGGATGGGGCAAAATTTCTCCTTCCGCGTGAACCTATCACGCAGCAAACACAGCACACTTTCAGACAGGCGAACACTGACTCGGAATCAAAACCTCCACCTATTCACATTAGGAATGTTACTGACTTTAAAAAATTTTGCGTTAAACTAGCTAACGTAGCTGGGCAAGATAAATTTGTATGTCGTTCTCGATTTAATGACACCGTCATTAACAGCGCTGACAGTGAAACCTATCGAAAAATTATTAAGTATTTAAATCAAATACATTGTGATTTTCACTGTTACCAACTCAAAGAAGATAAAGCTTTCCGAGTTGTTATACGAAATCTTCATCATTCAACAACTCCTGAAGAAATTATGAACGCATTAAAAGTAAAGGGCTACAATGTGAAAAAAGTTCATAATGTGAAACACCCCGTCTCCAAATTGCCACTTCCCTTATTCTTTGTGGACCTCGCAAAAGAGCCAAAAAGCAAAGAAATTTTCAAGGAAACTAATCTCGTTTACTCTGCGATAAGGGTTGAAGAACCTAGACGAAATAAGGACATTCCACAATGTCACAGGTGCCAAGAGTTCGGTCACACACACAATTATTGTCTACATCCACCGAGATGTGTAAAATGTGGTGAAAAACACTTATCACACGAGTGCAAACATCCCAACTCGGCTCCAGCACGGTGCGCTAACTGCGGTGAAAACCACTCAGCGTCCTACAAGGGTTGCCGAGTCCACAAGGAACTGAAGGCCAAACGGAAGGAAGTCACCTCACACAACACTCAAACTCGGAACCCGCAGCCACCTGCACCTGCCTTCTGGTCAACACAGCCACAACCCTCCGACGGACGTAACCAATCCCAGATTCCAGGCTTCTCTGCACCTCGGCCAGCGCCCACCTTCACTTCTCCATCAGTGAGATATGATCAAGTTACTTCTCTGCGAAAAGTAGCACCCACCCATCCCACTCCTACTTCAATTCCCAGTAGGCAAGTTCCTCCTAAACCTCAACATCCTATCCAACCCATTCCCGACCCCCCTTCCTCAGGATCCAATATTGAAGCAGTAATAAATAGATTCATGGACAGAATGGAAGCTCTCATCAGTCCTTTAATAAACATGCTTACTGCCTTTCTAACAGAAGTCCTTCCCAAACTAATAAAATGAATACTCCTTACACACACTCTTCCTTATCCATCCTTCTCTGGAACTCCAATGGACTGCTATCCCGTCGACAGGAACTTGAACAGTTACTTTTAGACAAGAACATTGACATAGCTCTAATTACAGAAACACACTTTAGACCAAGACATAACTGTAACATGAAAGGTTATAAGATTTACCGGACTGACCACCCAAACGACTCTGCTCAAGGTGGATCAGCTATCTTCATTAGAAACTCCTTGTCACATCACACCCATTCTAATCAGAGCTCCACAAACATCCAATCTACATCCATAATAGTTAATTTTTCGCCTCATCCATTTACAATAGCTGCAGTATACTTATCTCCTAACAAACGCATATACCACCCAGAAATGAAAGCATTATTCCAATCTTTGGGCAATAATTTCATTGCTGGAGGTGATTTCAATGCAAAACATCCTCTCTGGGGAAGCAGATTAATTAACTCACGAGGGAGAGTACTTCATGATGTAATATGCAGCCAAAATCTCCAATCACTCTCCCAACCCAATCCTACGTACTGGCCATCAGATCCTGCAAAAATACCTGACACTCTCGATTTTTTTGTCGCTTCTGGTCTTCGCAGCATCTACACAAGAACAACTACCCTTGATGACCTCTCCTCTGATCACTCCCCTATTCTACTCAAACTTGACCTAAAACCCCCAATAGAATCTCCTAAACCAACTCTCACTCCCGGTCCCATTAATTGGACCACGTTTCAAACAGCACTTGATCAATCAATCAATCTTCAAATCCCACTAAAAACTCCAAGTGACGTAGACGAGGCTGTGCGGGCACTTACGAAAGCAATACAGGACAGTGCTCTAAGTGCATGTACACCTCGTCAGAGACCGACTTCAGTTAAGCCACTAATTCCAACTCATATTAAAGAACTCATTTACGCTAAACGCCGGGTTCGACGTCAATGGCAAAAATATAGAAATCCCTCTGACAAACATACATTCAATAGACTTACTCGACATTTAAAGGACGCAATCCGATCTCACAAAGCTGAAAAATATAATGACTACATCCATTCGCTCACCACAAAGGACAACTCTTTATGGACAGCTACTAAACGAATCCTGAATTTCCAACCAACCGTCCCCCCTTTGAAATGTGAAGATGGGACTTGGGCCAGGAGTGATTCACAAAAATCAGAATTGTTTGCATCCTATTTCCAAACCATATTTTCCCCGAACCCTGAACAAGATCCTGATCACACTACTTTGATTCAAGAAGCCCTTGAGAACCCCCTTCCTATGTCTCCTCCCCCTAAAGCCTTTAATCCTTCTGAAATAAAATATATCATAAACCACCTTCCCTTAAGGAAAGCACCAGGTCCCGACCTTATCACAGCCAGAATCCTACGAAGCCTTCCTCGGAAAGCTCTCCTATTCCTAACTCAAATTTACAATAGCATCCTCAGAACCACTCATTTCCCTACCCAATGGAAACACTCACGCATTATAGTGATCCCGAAACCAAATAAACCTCTAACCTCTACCAGTTCCTACAGGCCAATTAGTTTGCTTTCTGTCCTATCAAAAATATTTGAAAAGCTCCTTTACAAAAGACTTCTTCTCATAGTACAAACACTCAATATTATTCCTGACCACCAATTTGGCTTCCGTTCCCAACACTCCACCACCCAGCAAGCTTTCCGGGTTGTAGACACCATTTCCGCCGCTCTTGAACGTAAGGAGTTCTGCGCGGGTGTCTTTCTTGATGTAGCTCAGGCTTTCGATCGAGTCTGGCACCCTGGCCTGCTCTTTAAGCTCAAAAGATTCCTTCCCTCAACTTATTACCTTATCCTTAGATCCTATCTTTCCTCTAGGTCCTTCCACATTCAATTTCACTCAGCTAAATCATCCTCTCATCCAATTACTGCAGGTGTTCCACAAGGTAGTATCCTCGGTCCTATACTTTATTCAATTTTCACAGCAGATATCCCACTACATCCCCAAACATTTATATCCACATTCGCTGACGATACAGCAATCCTATTCTCTTCCTCCGAAGCGAACGTAGCTTCCCAAACTCTCCAAACCCACCTCCTGCTTATTGAAGAGTGGCTTCATAAATGGAGAATAAAAGTGAATGTCTCCAAAAGTAAATTCATCGTTTTCACTTTACGCAAGAAACTATGTCCAGCGATTTCTCTTAACGGCACAATTATTCCCTCTTCCAATGAAGTTCGTTACCTCGGTTTCCACCTAGACAAAAGACTCACTTGGAACTTACATACTAAACTGAAACGTATTGAACTAAACAAAAGATATGGACTACTTAGGAGACTTATAGGACCCAATTCAAAACTTACTACTGAAAACAAACTTACAATATATAAATCANTATTAGCAAACTGAATCTAATTTATCAGAAAAATATATGAAACTATAATCTTATTCTAATAATACAAAAAGACACTAATGTATTTGTAACTAACAATAATCAACAATATTAGCTCATATACACTCACATATATTTATATATATATATATATATATATATATACACTTACATACATAAACTAGCGGACCCGGCAAAATTCGTTTTGCCAAATTTTTTTTTTTTTTTTTAGAACGTTTCAAACAAACATTAGTGTTGTATTATCATACGATTTTAATAGAGCTTATAACGAAATTTACGGCCTTCAAATAAAAATTCATGGAATACCTTGTGGTGTAGAATTTACATACACGTGTTTCTTTTTTGATTGAGCCCAAACCAAATGAAAATTTGATTTTGCCACGCCCCTCCGCCCGCAGACCGAAAATCAAAAATCAGACTTCATAGTGTCATCCGCCTGAATATTCTGAGGATTTCCTGAAAATTTCATCAAAATCGGCCGTTTTAAAGTCCATACATTACATACATACACACATCCTATTTTATATACACACACACACACATATATATATATATATATATATATATATATATATATATATATATATATATATATATA
>KZ807130.1:156488-168643 GCA_000696205.2 Oncopeltus fasciatus
ATATATAGTTAAATATAAATTTTTAAAAAATAAAAGAGGCATAGTGAATTTGTTCATTTTAAGCAGATCCACGATCACAAGCCTGCTTATGTCTACGGTATACAGTAATTATATGTTCCCCAAGGTCAAATCTGCATAGAAAGGAAAATGGTTTCACTACGTTGGCACTGTGAAAGAAAATGCGTCTTGCAGGAGCTCACAGAACATGACTTCTGAACAATGGACAATTTGCATGAAGCGCTGTAAGGTTAGAGGAGGGGTGTATATTGAAGGTGGTACAAACTAAATATGGATAAATTTAGAATTAAACATTTTACAGCAATAGTCTCCTTATTTAGTAGCCGGCCCTCGTATACCTGACGTAAAACTCACATTTAACACACTTTACTTACTTATAGATTGGATATTACTGTAGGTTATCTTCCTGCCACATTGTATAACGAGCATATTTAGAAATATTTGCTCTTAGTGTCCTAATGTCTTTTTAATGGTTCTCAATGTAATCAGTTTCTACCCTCATGTAACAAATCATATGAGATCCTTTATTAATGAAAGATAATTTTGAGTGGACGATTAATTTTATTCCTGCTTTTTCTTTTTATTCTTGGGGTAACATTCCAATGCGTCCATTAATTATGTCTGCCATTAAGTTGAAGATTCTTCTTGGTCATTAAATTCGTTCTAGGTATCATTGTAGAATAACAATATGTTGAGTAAGCGATCGAGATAAATACCATTGTAAAATCTATGTAATATTTTTTCCTAAGAAATAAATATTACATTCCTTAAATGAAAATCAATATGGTCTAATTGTCCTCATCTACAATGATTACCTGTTAAGGGAAATAAAATATCAGGAAGATATTGTCTTTTATGTGAAAGGTGCAAAAATCGTATTTTATAATCAAATCCATGATATGATCTCCATGTCTAAAAATGAAATATACAATAACTATAAATCTTTATATTTGTATTTACCATTTCATCTTCCGGGTTGGACCGAGTCAAATTGTTGTTATTTGCCGAGCTTTCGCACATCATGTGATGGCTTCTTCAGGGCTGAAAAGAGAATGAGAGTTGTGTCAAATAACAACAATTTGACTCGGTCCAACCCGGAAGATGAAATGGTAAATACATCTGACGACCGACGAAGCCTACGTGAAAACCTTTATATTGTATAATTTCTTATATACAAGCTTATTTATTGATTGATTTAAATTATAATTTCATAAATAATTATCCGTATCCATTCAGTTCAATTTTATGTATTTATTGTAAGATAAATATTTTGCTTAATGACGAATTCTATTTTATTTGCCGATTCCAAAAAATTTTTACATTTGGTAATTCTTTATAATATTTTTATGCATTTTTTCTTATAAATTAACAGCAAAGTTTCTAACGAATATTAAATTTATCATAACTCCATCTTGCCAAATCCATTTCAAATAGAAATAAGCTATTTTATATTTTTTAGTTTTATTGGCTACAAGTAGAGGATATAAAACTCTTTATATCAACTACTTAGAGGTCTTATTTAAAAAAGAATAATTTCTTTCAAAATTTGCAAGATATGTATGTGCCACTGATAAATAATAATTTTAAATATTTTACTAATTCAAATAGTGAAAAATACTGAATAGTTGTATTTACGATGAATAGACTGGACTTAAAGTGCTATTAAATAATTAACTGGAAAAAAATTTTCTTAATTTAATTACATTTTTCATTTTTTTTATTAAGTGTTAGCCTCCTATTCAACCACTCAGGGTCATGTAGGGAGGAGCTAACTAAATGTTGTCATCACATTCTTAACATCCATAGCTCAAGACAAGCTTTTATTCATCGATGAAAGTTGGAGCAGGGTGGGATTTGAAACCACAGTGCGAGGATTGTAAGAACCGAACGGATCCCATGGGCTACCTTGTCAGAAAGAACTGTTGGCTAATACTCATTCAAGAGTTATAGTACGCAATTTTTTTTTTTTTTAAAGCAAGAAAAAATACACAAATAATTTATAAAAATTAATAAGGCCGAAGGCGTTGCCAGTTATCTCATATGGATAAGAAAAAAAAAAAAAAAAAACCCCTGATATTTCCGGGCATCGGACCAAATAGACAGCTGACGCTCTAAAATGTAAGGTCATGGTCAATTCCTTATATTTGTTTGTTGATAGAAGCATTGTGATATCTGCTCCTTTGATAGTATTTATTTTCCTTTTTTTTTTTTTTTTTTAAACTATTAAATCATTTCTAAATATTTATATTAGTATATAGCATTGTCTGTGAGAAATATATATTTGACTTCATGTTTTACAGGATACAGCATTATTCAGGAAGTGCTTTTCCACCCTTATAAGCGAGTGTCCGACATAAATATTTCTCATCAAAATAGTTTCATAAAAAGATCAACAGACAAAGGAACTTAAACTCCCTTCTGATCTTTGGTTAAGTTCGATAATGGTTAAAATTGTACAAGGCAGAGTGGGATTTAGGCAAAGACCAATATTTAATATCTTAATATTCTCTTTAGTAAGAAAAAAATGTTTAAAACAAAATAGCTGTGAAATGTAATATAATGTTATACTTTGTTTTTTTTTAACGTAATACGAATAGAGATACTTAAGAATATAATTTTCTGTGATGGTCCGTCTTATTTATTAGAAAAAGAAAATAAAAAAATAAATCTAGATCTGGAACTTAATCTTTTTGTTGATTGCATTAAAAAAACTGTTCAGTTTAATCAGGTTAGCGATAGATGGAGGAGGTACCCCGTTAAATTACATTAAAGAAAAAGACGAAAAATGACTAACCTCGTTATAATTAGTGTTAGGGAAAAGTTTCTTTGAATCCATTAGGGAAAGAGTCTAATTTTTTTTTAAGTCTAAGTTCTATAACGTTAGTACAAACACTCTTATTATAAAAAAATAGTTAGGAATTAGCTAGGTCATTCTTTTGAAGCTCACTACACTCTCCAGTTTATATAATGTAATTTGTCATTTACTCTTATTTAAAACATTTTACGCAGATGATCGTTACGGAATATTCTATTTTTTATGATTTTACACGTATATTTATAAGTTTTGGCCATTGTTGAAGTTTAAGAAAATACCTAATAATCTAAAAACTGTTTTTATTTGTACTAAAAATAATGTATTAAGTGAAAAGAAATAATATGAAGTTCACGTAGGCTTCGACGGTCGTCAGAAGTATTTACCGTTTCTTCTTCCGAGTTGGACCGTGTCAAGTTGTTGATATTTGCCGAGCTTTCGTACATCCTGTGATGGCTTCTTCAGGGCTTAATAAATAATTATGAAAATAAATAATTTTAATTTTAAGTGTCATTATGATTGTTAAGAGTTAAATTGCATATTAGCAGTAAAACTATAAAAATTAAAACAAAAAAATATCATAATTTTAATTATAAAAAGTAATATTACCATAAGTTATTAAAATAAAATTATTTTAGTAATAAAGTACTAATGATAAGGCTATTAACATATCTTTTTAATTTTAAAACATATTTTGTATTTTCTTTCTTGGGATAATATACAAATGGAGATAATATTGTGACTGGTGGGGAAGGGCCAGGTACACCTCTGATAAGATAAACAAGTGCAAGTGGTAAGTGATAAGACAATCAGAATGATACCGCCTTTCAGGGGTCGTCTAACCAACCCTTGATTTCCGAAATCCAGCCAGACACAGCGTCTGCCGTTAAATCCAGATAGGAGGGGGGATAAGAAATTTATACTGTGGCTCAGTTTATTTTAAATAAGTTGTTACATTTTCATTTTATACAGGACTTTTCGGACGAATTTATCATTGATTTAGTAGTAACTTTTATTCATTGACACTAAAATATTAAATAATATATTAATAACAATAATAAAACTATAAAGAACGTTATAAATCTCAATATTCATGTACTTATCCATAAATAACTGTTTGTATTATGATCAGTTTTTTCTAAAAATAATTAAATTAAAAGACATAGAATGCAAATATTATTTCGATTAAAATGGTTTATTTATTAACTGTAAATAAAATTACCTTATATTATCAGCAAGATGTATTCAAATATTTTACCACTTTAATAATAGAATATTTGGTTATAAATATTATTTAAAAAAACGTGTAATTTCAAAACATGAATCATCTAACTAATATCTGATTCCACTAATCATTAATTTTGAAATAATTAGTTCCTTTCTTTGCTATAATTATAGAATTATTAACAGTTGTTTTTAATGCTTTTGTAAAAACAAAATATTAATCATAAGAATTTATGCTGCTTTTTAAAGTCCTTACTTCGCCTCCTTAGTATATTGTGATTTATTGTTATATATTTCAGCACATATTGTTCTTGAATTTTTCAAATACATTATAAACGGCATTCATTTTTCATTATGAGTGTGAATGGGTGAAATTTAGATGAATTTTCAAACTAAGTCTTCCATTTTATTCCTCATCATATGATATATATTTTACTTGGTCTAAATCTGAAATCTTTTTCATGATGAAAATAAATTTAAGAACAAAAATAGTTGTTGATGATTTTTGTCGGGGTTCGGTCAAGGTAGATCCAAAACAATACAAATTTTTTAAAAAAAGTGAATTTTCTAAAAAAATTATCTGTCGACGTTTCGGCTTACATTGTAATGACTCCAGTCATGGAAATGTGAACTTATGGGCAGGACGTCCCCTTTTGTCTTCATGATAGCCCTGAAGATGGCTTACAATGTTAGCCAAAACGTCGGCAAATAGTTATTTAAAAAATACACTTTTTTTTTTTAATTTGTATTTTTTTTTTGGATCTGCCTTGACCGAACCCCAACAAAAATCATTTAATAATAATATCCAAGGTAAAAAAAACTCCATTTGAACTAAAACTATAAGTTGTTTTTTGTTTTTGTTTTTACAATAAATCCGTAAGAGAAAAAATTATTTCATGCACCATATAAAATTGATACAATAAATGTTACGTATTGATGTAAATGTTATATTAAACCTTAATGATCGAGAATGTGAGAAGAGATGAAGAAAATTGTCCCACATTTAAACTTTAATTTTTTTTTAAAGGTAATTTTATCCTTTTTTTTAACTTTTTTAAACTACAACACACCTTCATGGATAAAGGCTATCATAAAATAGCCATCCTATTCTAAACATCTATGGCATTTGCAAACTTTCATTTTCCCAGAGCATAACTTGAAACAAGCATCTGGTTTAAGATCCC
Source organism: Oncopeltus fasciatus (assembly GCA_000696205.2). Classification (NCBI taxonomy): domain Eukaryota; kingdom Metazoa; phylum Arthropoda; class Insecta; order Hemiptera; family Lygaeidae; genus Oncopeltus; species Oncopeltus fasciatus. Next base: position 161,727 of record KZ807130.1, read on the forward strand.
CCAAACACACATAGTCCAGAATGCGTGTTTAAGCCAGGGAGGCTTAATCTCTTAATTTTACCTCAAGAAAATCTTTATGTTTTTTCTTTATCAAAAATTGCTTACATCACAGTTTATATCAATGATGTCTATTTAAAGATCTCATCTTTGATTTATATTTTATAATGCAAATATAATATTATACATTGCTTCATACTCTTTCTAAAATTTGTCATTCTTGACATTGTGGCTACATTGTTGGACTGTCGTTCTTATCTAAGTTAATAAAAGATTGATTAAATATAATAAGCGTAAAACCTATTTTTTTTTTCAAANTTTTTTTTTAAATTTGTATTTTTTTGTTCCTACCTTGACCGAACCCCAACAAAAATCATTTAATAATAATAATAATAATAATAATAAAAATATATATATATAAAAAAACTCTCTTCATTTGAAAAAAAAAAAATAGGTATCATTAAAAAAATTTTCAGCTCGTTTAAATAAGGTGAAAAAAAATATACTTCGTTTTGTAATCATATAAGTATTTAGCAATCATTATCTTTACATGAAACAGGATTAGACATTTTGTGTGTACGCACACTTGTTGATATTCACACGATCATGCGTGCGTACGCGAGCGTACACATACGATCCCAAAATAATGGAACAACATGTGGACTACAGTGAGGAACAGTGAAGTGAGGGATGTTCCGTTATTTCACTCCATGATTCAAGCTCTGTAACATGACCCGGCCGGGCCGCGACTTCAAGGTTCGTCAGGGAACGGTAAACTGCCCCGCCTATGGGGGAACTATGGGCATTGCAGTAACAGTTAGTCTGTCACCATTCCGTGACATTGTCACCGTGACAAACCTGCCTCTAGTATAACTTTCGAGGATTAGTTTCTGCAGCCGATTGTATATTTCATCGATACCTTGAAGGTTTATTTTCGATATCTTCAGATGTGATTCGGATACCAGCCCTGGCGGAGGATCAAACCTTTGTTTCAGTGACTTGGTAGAAGGCTTCCAGTAGTAGAATCAGGACAAATATACCATCAGACCAACCAACAAAAGGCTTAAATAAATTACGGCATAGTATTACCATTCAATCTTCGGTCTCTTCAAGAATAAGGAGGCCCGGGACCAAGTGGAAGAGATACAGGAATCCCACCGTAGAATCCTGGAAGTGGAAAGAGGTGCCAGGATTAGAACTCTCGCCACTCCTGAAACTAATTAACTCCTGGGCAATCATTTTTCAGCGCAATTTGTCGCAAACAAGAGTGAAACCTCACCATGGTAAGGGGGGGGGGGGGATTTGAGAAATCTATTTCCGTTCGTTAACTGAGTCGTTAGACGTGATGGTACCGTTAACCCCCCCCCCCCACCACAACTTTGAGGTCAACTCGGACAGGAAACTCGAAAGAATTCGAGGGCGAAAAATGGGTGAGTCACCAATGACTTTCCTACTTCCGACAGGTCACGACTTTCATATGTATTCTATAAATAAACAAGGCCTTATATATGTAAATAAAAGTTGCTGAAACTAAATAGATTTCCATTATATATTTTGTTGTTACCTTTAATTAGGTTTCATTAAAAACAGAAGCCAATAAAAAGACAAGATAGGTCAGCTTCACATGGTACAAAGGCGAGTAGTTAATAACAAGTTCCGCCTTGTACCTGCTACCCCACTTCTCTTACCTCTCACTTTGTGTAAAAGTAAATTTTATATCATTAAGTCATGGAAATGTGAACTTAGGGACAGGACGTCCTCTCTCATCTTCATGATAGGTAGGTGAGACAAATTACTGCTTTAATGATATTTCAATTTTTTTTCTTGTTTATAAGCTGTTTGTTTGCATGTTTTTTTCAAATTGGTTCTTTTTCAAATTGTTTTTCATAAACTTTAAATTTTTTTGCATATCTTTCTACTTTCATACTCTTGATATCATTATATTATTGCAATTCTCTATTTACTAATTTCAATTATTATTGTATTCTCATGACATTGTATTTCTACTGCCCTGAAGATGGCTTACAATGTAAGCCGAAACGTTGGCAGATAATCCTTTATTAAAAAATACATTTTTTAAATTTGTGTTTTTTGGATCTACCTTGACCGAACCCCAACTAAAATCATCTTAGAATAATATCTACGGTCAACAAACTCTCATTTTTAATAGTGATAATTTGTAAATGGAAATAAAAGAGGGGAATAGTGAATGACTATTACGCTCTCTATTCACGCTGGGTATGTTACGTTCGTGTCAAATGTCGCCACGTCAGTTTTAAGGGCGGTGAGACGACTGAGCGCGGACATGGAAGTAATGCAAATTCAGTGAGGGTCTTCGCGCCCCCCGTGCGTGCTGTCTGGCGCAAACAAGGCTCAGGTACCTTCCGCACATATGTGGAGTATATGCAAATAGCCTGGGCTGCTAATGGCTCTGACGAGGGGTTTCACTCGACTTTCGATAGTCGTGTCTCTGGGGGGTGAAAGGGTCTCCTCGCCCGGATCTGGGTCGGCCTCCTTGCGCTCTTCCTTACTGCAAACCAATCGCGGGATACATCAGTACTCAAATAGAAGAGAAATAAGACATTTATTTATCTGATGCATATCCGAGACGTCAATTGGGGGAGTATGATGGGTGAGGGGGGAGAGGGATTTGGATTTTCACTGGCGTTGGACCGCTCAGTTCCAAATTGTGTGAAATTTCAATACAACATGAATTATGAAAGTCCATAGCTCTGGAACGGGGCAGCAATCTTATCTTTCAACAGTTTTTCCATTTCCATTTAGATATGGACTGTGATAAGGATAAGCGACTTCTAAGGTCTTACAAGCTGGAGAAAGCAATAGCAGTCGAATGTGAGATAAGCTGGGATATTTAAGAACGAAAAATGGGGGAATTGCTCAACCTTCAAAGTTAAATTCTCATTTGTCTACCTTATTTAACGTCAAATTTTTATAAAACATTTTTTTCTTTAATTTTATAATTTTTAATCCACATCGGTACCAAGAGGCACCGTCAGCGGATAGCGTATAGGATGTATATATAAAGTGCCATTGATAAGCATGTGACAGGCTTTAGCAAATTTCAATTAGGTCTCCCTGCCAAAGGCTCTTCAGTCTACTGACCGGGGATTATTAGGGATTTAGAGAGACATGTTATAAAGTTTTTGCACCTATTTATTTAAAAAAACAAAACTTTTTCACGACTTAAATAAAAACCAAAATATTATTACTATGAATTTTAGCTTTCCTGTACCCCCCTCCTCCATCACTACCTGTTTTGATTACAACCAAAAAAAATAACACTTCATTTAACCAAAAAAACAGAAGGTACTCATTCTATTCGTCATTAACTTGGACTCAAATTGTTTATAATTTAACATAAATTAAGGCGTGAAGCAAGGAAGCATGCTTATATACCTTATATAAAATTATGTCAATATTGATATTTGTAACATGTGCTGATAAAGTCATTTTTGCACAAATCATGTAAACAGCTCGTCACTTCAGCGGGGCCCACGCATAGCCCCCTTTTTCTCCAATTACTTAAGTTTTTTCCCGCCTAATTGCTATTGGATTTCTACAACATACGGGAATGGGAATGCAAGATAAGATAATTTAAAGCGTAAAACGTGTTTAACGGGTCGAGTGAAAGGCTGAGACGAAACTGGAACAAAACGTGGAGTTCATTTAATGCTAAAAACCAAGTCTCTTGTTGAAATGAATACCAGCATTCCAAGCTTTAGTAAATTTCTCTGCAAGAGAGCATGCTTTCCGACTATACATTATGTTTTTGGAAAATATTTAACACTTCGGGATTTCTACTGCATGGAAATAAAATTTAAAAAAAGTCTCATATATATATCTATAAGAACAGGTGGGATAAAGAGTATAGTAAGGAGTAAAGAGAGACTTTGATTTCTTCTATAAACACAGCTCACCGACGAAGGTCGAGAAATCCCCGATATTATCCTGTTTGTGATTTTTCCTTTTTGTGTGTTCACAGCACTCTTTATCCCACCTGTTCTTATTTACTATATATACTGTGAGAAATTTAACTTCACTAGGGAAAGAACACATACCAGTGATTATATTTAATCTAAGCCAATTTTGTAATTGAATAATATGTGTTCAGAGCTTAATCTTATAATACAAGAAACAGTAAATCNTATATATCGCAGCCGCGAGTGTTTCATTTTCACACACACACACACACACACTTATAATATTACATTGTCGAATATTACAATATTCTAATATTCTAATATGTTATATTAGAAAAATATAACAAACTAATAAAGAAATGTTAGTACAGGCACGTTATGTTTAAGGAATTATAAATTAGGTTTTCACTTCTCCCTAAAAGCCTCTAAATGAAATCATTCAATTCATTATTATTAGTGAATGAAGGTATTGGTATTTTCTAATTTGGTCTTTCTCTTAATTTCCCCTCTACGTAGGGAGACTCTTAAATACTATATTATTTATTTTTAAACAAATCTTTATTTATTACATTCTGTTACTTTACATTTTGTAATTTGATGACGGATACAATAATTAAATACTGCGTTTCGCAGCGCAAAAAAAAAAATATCAGACAGCTGAAGCATTCAGAAAATACTTGCAAATTTGAGTGACTGTTATTTTCACAACAGTGGATTTTCACTACGTAGGACCAGGAAAATTTTTGACACGAGAAAAAACTCATCATTCCTGCAAGAATCCGACTGCAGATAAAAAGCATGGGAGAAACACAAGATAATCCCAATTACACAATAGATCAACGTAAGCGAGGTTTCCCAAAACCCAGAGCTATAGGAATTACAGTAAATGGCTAGGAATTTATCCATGACTGGCGGAAGCTGTAATAAAATTTTGCTTAAATCATTAAACATNTCAAATCACTGAAGAGAGAAGGGGCCCATCGACCCCACTCCCAATAAGTTTAGGCATTAAGGCCCAGGAGGTCGCGAGGCCATCTCCGTTTTAGTCGCCGGAAAGGATTGTGAGGATTGGAGTCCGACGACAGGGATTGGGCAAATGGATTGGGATGAAATTGGAGTTTGCTATAGAAGAGCTTGAAGCGAGTGGGGATAAGGTCTTTGACAAAAGGAATATTAAAGTCATGAGGAAGGGTAGAGTTGGACACATAATATGGAGCGTTAGCAATTATGCTGAGAATTTTGGACTGAAAGGATTGTATTCGTTGGTTATTGTAAGGCTAAATCTTAAATACTACATTCGGATTGGAGCAAATCTTCACAAATTATGATATGATAATGATAACATATTTTATTTTTGGATGAATTAAAGGAAACTCACAAAACGGCAGAAAGCAACTATTAGTATTCAAGTGGCCTTTAAAAAAAAAAAAGCGAAAAAAATCGCCGGTTTCAGATCGATACTGGCCCCGCTGAAGCCGGAACTAGCTTAGATAATGAGCGTATAATTGTGTATTCCGCAAGTGCGAGGGGAGGGGAGGGGGGTGCAATGTTACGTGCGATGTCTTGCGTCACCAGCCACACACTTCACTCGTGAGGGAGTCAGTTCCGAATCCGCCACTTCCGAAATTAGCTGATCGTGGGAGAGGGTGGAGGAGGTCAACAGGTGCAGCGATACCGGGCTTCTGGGATCCTGCGGTTGTGGGTCGAATCGTGTTTACATGACACATATGACGCGCGGGCTGCGCAAACTAAGCAAATTTCAAGTGTACCGTTAAAATGTCAACATCGGAGAAAGAGTGAACGATAAAAACAAATGTAAATGACATATATGCCAGAAAGTGCAAAGTGGGTAAAACACGACTCTATAGTTATTTTACTCAATATCTTCCCTAATAAGTATTTTCAAGGAAATTTTGGAGTATATAAATATAGGAAATAACCAATTAAGGTTTACTATTTGGGGGGGGGGCCTTATAAAACTAAATACAGATTTTAATTGTGGTACTTAATTTCAAATTAATTTTATTCAAGATATGCAAGGGAATAGAATACAAAAATCTTACTACCTCAGCCGGGACTCGAACCCGGGTCTCCTGCTTTCCGGGCAGTTATGCTAACCATTACACCACCGAGGATAGCTAGATAATTTTTTCTACTCCCCGTATTTTACTCCGAGTCTAGACCTCTGAGTAAGAAGAACAAGCATATTTCAGAAAATATAATATACTTAAAAAATTAATAAATGAAATTCGATAATTTAGCCTCCTTCTGAAAGCTGTTACATGTTTGCATTAAAAGCTGAAATCGAGAAAGGCAAAAGAGTAGATTGAAGTATGACCAATGTGAAAAAATCTATAGTAGGTATAAATGAAAAGTTTTTGTCCGTGGAGACCAGTTTTTGTATGAAGAGAATATCACAGTGATTATGTAGAGAATATTAGTATAGAATATCACGATCTTGACCGAATCCCAAAAAATTCTATACTTATAGTATGTATAGTTTTTTTTTTTGTAATTGAATGATATCATTAAGAAAAATATTTAAGATTTCAATAAGAAAGCTCAGTAATTCTTTACCCCCTGCCCCGCTGAGTCGGAATATGGCCTACCATTGATAATTAGAACTTTTCCTATCATTATTATTTTATTTCTCTATCTTACGTTATTTTTTTTTTAAATAATTGTTAACCTCCCTTCCAACCACTTCGAGTTATGGAGAGAGGAGCTATCTACAGATCGCAAACTGATTCTGAACATCCATGGCTCGTCACAAACTTTTATTTATCAGATGGGATTCGAACTTACAACTACAGCATTGCGTGACACGAACGGATACCATGAGCTACCCTGGCGTTCTTTATGAATCTTTATTTGTTACATTTTGTTTCTAAAAATAAAAAAAAATAATACAATCATTATATGAGGAATCAGTTTGAATACGCAGCACCTGACGCAATTCATATATATATAGGTAGGTGT
>KZ807130.1:203804-222108 GCA_000696205.2 Oncopeltus fasciatus
TATATAATTCTATGTATAAAACAAAAACAAACAGGAAAATGGGTTTTTTAAATTTAATTTTTAACTGATTTTCTTGATAAAGGATATGGGGGTTAGATAGAAAAGTAAGGGTTAGAGGGAATTTATAAATTGTCAAATGAATTTATAATTGTCATTTATTCGTTGTTATTTGAGTTTCGAATAGGTTCATAGAGTATAATAATTGTAATATACGTTTATCTAAATGTATCATTTATATTCAAAAGGAGGGTTTGTTGACCGTAGATATTATTCTAAGATGATTTTAGTTTTTTTTTTTTTCAAATTGGTTCTTTTTTCAAATTGTTTTTCATAAACTTTAAATTTTCTTACATAGCTTTCTACATTCATACTCTTGATATCACATTATATTATTGCAATTCTCTATTATACTAATTTCAATTATTATTGTATTCTCATGACATTGTACTTCTACAGCCCTGAAGATGGCTTACAATGTAAGCCGAAACGTTGGCAGATAATCCTTTATTAAAAAATACATTTTTTACATTTGTGTTTTTTGGATCTACCTTGACCGAATCCCAACTAAAATCATCTTATAGTGTATCATTTATATTTTATACTACCATTTTTACGAAAATGCTTATTAAGGAAGATAATTAAGAGAATTACTAGGAAGATTAAATGCTTCCCCCACTCTTCCTTCTTAGTCAGTATAGAGACCCAAGCTTACTGGTCTTCTCCAGATAAGATTAACTATTTTATTCTTATTTACGTCTATATTTAATGAAACGTGGGACATTTGCCAAAATTACTCATCCATCTCTGGACTTGTATTTTGTTTTTCATCTTAACTTCTCCTTTGAGCTCGGACAATTTCATAATTTAACAAACTCATACAGCAATTTTCGAGATGAATTTCAAATACACTACTCGCCTTTTTTTTTTTTTTTATTTTAAATGACCAACAGACCGATTCATATCTTAGTTTAACAATTGTGGCCAAAAAAATTTTATTATTTACAATAAATTGTAAACAAAAAAAAAAGGTCATTACGTATTTATCTCGATCTCATCAGTTATTAATGCAGGAGATTCATCTTTTAAAAGTTGATGATATGGACTTTATTTTTGTAACTTGTAGGTTGCTATAGACCTCGGACGTGGACACCATTTGACCACCATTAATGAGTTATATATTATAAACTCGCTAGTGAAATTGGATTTAGATTTTTTTTTTTTTTTTACAAAAGTTTTATTTTTGCATCAGTTTTATCACGTTATTGTGATCCCTAACACATAGCAGCTATACACAGTACATGAACTAAAAATATTGAAATATATATTATATGTTGTACACAGTAAGAAAATTTTTGGACCTCAAAAGTGAATTTATAAATGACATTGTATTATGAAATCTAATTATTTTTTAAAAATCGGAAACACCTGATAGTCTTAGTTATCGAAAAGCAGTAAAAATAATATTGATAAAAATGAAAGCAAATGATTATTATATTTGGGAAGAAAATGAGTAACTAATATTTTAGGCCATTAAAAACAGATTTAGTTAATGGTGGGTCCACTAATACATCTTAAGGAGCCCGGATAAGAAGTTCAGACAACAGATTATACATAATTTTAGTGTATCTTAAGAGGAAGCTGTGCGAGTCCCAAAAAGTAATGGTTATTTAAAGTAGGAAAAAAAAAACCAACTTATAATAAAACTATCTTCATTCCCGGCTGTACTCTGGACCATTAAAATTTTTGTTACTTCAGATATGTAATCTATAAATGGGCTATATTTAGATTAAAAGACAGAGCTCGATTTTACTTTTGTTATTTTGTATTTTTGATTTTCTTTAAGTACAGCACACTAATCATGAAAAAATAAGAAAAAAGTATTTACATTGAATATTCGTACATTTAAGTCCTGAAACTAATTTGACTACTTTCCCCTTGACTTGACATGCGTGGATGTGTGGCAGTTTGTGTGAGTATATCTCTGTATTTTTGAACATTCTACTAGCCGCAATGCTTGATGGATCACTATAAAATTCCAAAAATAAAAACCCAAAATCGAAGCGGGTTCGATTCTACCCAGTACCATGGGTGTTAGAAACAGGCTAGCCACGCTGGGGTTTTAAATTAATGAAACTTTTCAGATTTTGTACAACAATAATTATTTTAGAACACGCACAGACCACACAATAAAATATTCATTATCATCACTTAGCCAACTATGGTCAAATCTCAGTTTTTTGCAATATAAATTTCAATAAAATTAGTGCTGATCTTGGAGGATTTCAAAGGCTGATACACTTTTTAAAGGAATTGTTCAGTTAAAATTTAAGTGCAATTAAAAGTGCGTTACTTATTTTCTTGTACGTCTAGTAAGAATAAGTTAGCAACTTACTTTTATTTATTTAATATTATTGATTATATTTTAAATAATCTATAAATAAATATAAGTATACATGCCTTCTGACCGACGGGCTTCTTCTTTGTCAACTGATTAATTTCTATTATTATTTATACAAATAACAAGAAGGCTGCATAGTCCTCACTGTAGATTTCACTGTAACTTCTACATGGTTGATCAATTGATACATTCATATATGCCCACTGCACTAAGCAAATACTATGTTTTACAATTGAATAACATTCATGGAGGGTGCAGAGGTAGGTAATTTATGCTGTGGATAGCAAGATTAACCTACTATCGATGTTGTAATGCACATCTGTTACATCTTTCGAAGCGTATTGTATTTAAATGGCGTTCAACAAGGTGCACATACAGAGATAATTTTTATGAAAAGGAATTTTTGCAATATCAATACTAGATGTCAGGTAATTGCAAGAAAAGGGACTAATAGGATGTGCCATCTTATTAAAATTAGATGATAATACCATTATGGATTTCTTTAGAATTTAAATCATACTGCAATGAGTTAAATAACATAACTTGGTAGAAAAAACAAATAAACTAACTAATAAGATAACTCTTCAGTATCTTGTAACTTGTATTATTTTAATAGTTATTTTTTAATTTAACTTTTATTGGAATCCATTTCATAACAATCAGATAATATGGCAATTTCTAATACAGACATTAAGCTAGTCAATATCTAAGAAAAGTTATATTTTTATTAGTATATATATACATATAGAATGCAATACTAATTTACGTATTACATAAGTACATATGAGATAAAATACTAATTTATATTCAAAACCAGTGAAGAGGGATTTCAGCGGGGGTAAGAACATTATAAACATGAAAGAAAAATTCTATATATACATAATACATATATATCCTAAATGAAGAGGAGGATATAANATTATATATAAACATATATATATATATTTTTTTTTTGTAAGAGATACTGAGGTCCAGTTATTGATCTCAGTGTCCAGTTAAATATTCTTTCTTTCTGCTTGCAATGACCCTTAGATATACTGGTAGTAACTTGTTAACACCCAGATATTCATCTCATGAATGTGAAAAAACTTGGTTAGCCATTCATCATTAAATGGGGGAAAAAAACAGACATCCAGAACGTTGTGCTGACCACACGTCTTCTCTTGTGTTTCTTTGATCGTCAATATATTTTTCATTTTTCATTTATTATTTAATATAATATCAATTAATTAACATTTATTATATTATTATTATATTACTGTAGCGGGGCTTGTTTTTTTTTATTGTTTTTTTTTTATTTTGTCTTTACCTTTGCTGATGACCAAGCACTCCTTTCTTCCGATGTTGACTGACATACTGCCAGAAGAAATCTCCAGCGACATCTAATGGGCATACAGCGTTGGTGCCAGCGCTGGCGCATTAAAGTCAACGAAGGCAAATGCTGTCATGTCACTTTCACACTAAGGAAGAAACAACCTGGTAGAATTTACTTTAATGACATCCCTATCCCAACTTCCGATTGCGTCAGGTACCTAGGCTTTCATCTTGACTCCCGTCCAACATGGAACACACTTACAAAAAGTAAAAGACAGGGACTATATAGGAGACTTGGACAACTTTACAAGCTACTAAGCCGAAAGCCAACTTTAACTGTGATCAACAAACTTACCATTTACAAGACACTGCTGAGAACTATTTGGACTTATGGAGTCGAACTGTGGGAACTGCTAAACCCTCCAACATCCAAAGAATACAGTTCTTCCAATCCAAAATCCTAAGAATCATAGTTGATGCACTCTATTACGTCGCAAACTTCTTACTCCACAATGTCCTTAAAATCTCTTTTATTAAAGACGTTATCTCAACTCGTTTTAATAAATTCCACTCTGGCCTTTCCATGCATCCCAATCCTTTAGCCCAAACTCTATCTAGTATTAACCATCCTAATAACCCACCACGAAACCTGAATAGGAAATGGCCGCGTGACCTCTTCATTGCCAACACTTCCTAATAAGAAAAAAACAACAACAATAAAACAAACAATTGTAAATATTGTAAATAGTGATTTAGGAGTACTGCCATTGAGCTGCTTCTCAAGCAAGCAAAATACACGCTAATTTTTTTTTTTTTTTTACATTTGTGTCTGATTACTTTTTTTTTATTATGTATGTTGTACATTATTATTAAATTAGTACATATTTATTATATACTATGAGAGCACATTGCAAGATGCACGCTGTGCAGGATGTAATTTCTAAAGAAATAAAATAACCTTAAATTACATTTTTACGAATATTCAATTAAGGAAAGTATATACTAATCTATCTTGGACGGCTGGGTGGGCCTCTTTTTATTTAAAATGTTGAAAATTCAGGTCCACTTTTGTGAAGCATTTAACTAATTCTATTCTGGCTGAAGAACAATGAGTTGAAGGGAGTGGGGTTCTAAGAAAACCCAAATTGAATAATAGCAATCATTTCGTTTTTATTAATGTTATAACTATTATTTTTTTTTAAGATTTTTAGAAATTTAAATATGAGTGTTGAGCATCTACAGAGGGACTAGAGTCAGCATTATATATCTTTATGATATTTACTAATGTAGCTATGTATGTTAGACACTTACTGCCGGACTGGCTAGAGCCTGTCATATCAGATCTTGCCAATTCTCTTCTTAAACTTTTTTGATTAAATGAGTCATTTATTCTTATCAGCGTATATAGTTTACTCAACTAAGTTTATATAATTTAAATCTTTTTTTATTTTTCCCGCTGCGGTAATTAGTTATGTGTGAGAGTGCACTTTCTAATTACCGAGAAGATGTGTTCTGCCGTAACCCCGCTATGTGTGTAGACTCTTCTGGGTCGTTCTTGTCGCCGTTCCCAGGACGGTAGGTTTCCTAGGAAAGTAGGTTTGCTAACGGTACGATGCGGGACTTATCGCGTCGGGGAACCTCATGTGTGTGGCGTACTGGCTAGCATCTTTCTGGATAATAGCGATAACCAGTGCCTGCCAAATCCTCTAACAAGCAAGAATACTACATATTGAAGTAAATTCTGATACATAAAAGGATAAAATGGTCCTTGCAATTGTCGAATACTTTTTAAGAGAATTGCAGAATGAAATCCAACACACATACATTTCAAAATTTTAGTAAAGAGACTGGGTCCTTCTATGATAATTTTAAGGACTAAGTCAAATGCATACACTCTTACAAAGTATGTCAATAGAATGGGTCCCTCGTTGATAATTCTATTAATAACATATTCTAGAGACTCTAAGTACTAAGTCAAATACCTACACTCCTACAAATTAAAGACAAGAGTATGGGAACTGTTGTTGATAATTCTACTAATAACATATTAGAAAAGATTTTAAGGGCTAAGTCAAATGCATACACTCTTACAAAGTATGTCAATAGAATGGGTCCCTCGTTGATAATTCTATTAATAACATATTTTAGGGACTCTAAGGACTAAGTCAAATACCTACACTCCAACAAATTAAAGACAAGAGTATGGGGACTCTCGTTGATAATTCTACTAATAACATAGAAGAGATTTTTAAGACTAAGTCAAATGCATACACTCTTACAAAGTATGTCAATTGAATGGGTCCCTCGTTGATAATTCTATTAATAACATATTTTAGAGACTCTAAAGACTAAGTCAAATACATACACTCCTACAAATTTAAGATAAGAGTAGGGGGACTCTCGTTGATAATTCTACTAATAACATATTTTAAGGGCTAAATCAAATGCATACACTCTTACTTAGTATGTCAATAGAATGGGAACTCTCGTTGATAATTCTACTAATAACATAGAAGAGATTTTTAGGACTAAGTCAAATGCATAGACTCTCACAAAGTATGTCAATTGAATGGGTCCCTCGTTGATAATTCTATTAATAACATATTTTAGAGACTTAGAGACTAATTCAAATACATACACTCCTACAAATTTAAGACAAGAGAATGGGTCCCTCGTTGATAATTCTACTAATAACATATTAGAAGAGATTTTTAGGATTAAGTCAAATGCATACACTCTTACAAAGTATGTCAATAGAATGGGAACTCTCGTTGATAATTCTACTAATAACATACTAGAAGAGATTTTTAGGATTAAGTTAAATGCGTACACTTTTACAAATTAAAGTCAAGAGTATGGGTCCCTCGTTGAAATTCAATGACATATTTCAAGAGATTTTCAGGGTTATGTTGAACACTCACACTTCAAAATTAAAACTTCCTTCCAGCAAATTGAGAGAGAAAAGAAAAGATTTCTCATCGACAAGTATATCAATAACTAATTTGTCGTTGTCTAGAGCCTAAAATAATTTTTAATGTGCCTAATAAAGAAAAAAGTTCACGTATTGAAATAGACTAGAATTTCGCACAAAATCAATATTTTCTTTTGTACAGATGTAGAAATCATCAGGAAATTTACTAATGATGATGGTTTAAAGTTTTCGAATTTTTGAAACCACAATAAAGAATGATTCCATTGATATCTACGTTCAATATATAACTAAAAAGAAATTTCTTAACATTTCATGGGGAAGAAAATTTTTATCTCAGCTCATTCGAACTTAGCATATTTTGATTTGGCTCTTACTCAAACCATCAATTTGAGATATTTTAACAGATTTTCTGAACTTCGTTGTGAACGGCAATTCCATAACTATCGGAGCCGAACGCAAGTCCACATATGTTCATGGATTCGCCACACAAATCCCTGACGGTAAATCTGCTTATCGGGGATGTGTTTGACGAGGGAATCGTATTTTCTCCACGTGATCAGGGGACTGATATGGGGAAAACTGCGTTTCGAAATCACAGTGAGAAAAATTCCCAGCCGTCTACAAACTTTCATAATGAGATCTCTCCCACTCTTTGAAGTACTCGTTGTCTTCACGAATTAGAGACTCGTCATCACATTGCTTCATGTCAGTAATTATCACTTATTACTCTATAACGGAGTCTCACTATTGATAAATTAAAATAAAAAATAAAAGACAATGAATATTTAAGTTACTATTATAAACACTCCGAAGTGGAGTTAGCTATCATTCATCTCTGATATAAATTGAAAAAAAAAAGTATAAATCAATGTTTATCAAAAAATAAACAAAATATCCGCTATTCATCCCTAATTCAAAGTAATTTTCATGATTATTTATCTTTTAAAATTATTATTATTTTTTAAATACAAAATTTCTAGTATTGTAGTCATTATATAGAAATGTACTTGTAGTTGAGTTGAGAGTAGTTTATTCATGCCTTAGATTCCTTAAAGACTGACCTAAATAGGTTAATACGACGAATTTCACTATATAGTTCGAGAGGAACAGTCAGGAGGGAAGATGAGCTGGTTAATATTGCCAGTGTGCCAAACGGGAAGTGAAGATGAAAGCTCGACTTCTCCAGATACATATACTAAAATAAATGAAAGCTCGACTTCTCCAGATACATATACTAAAATAGATGAACGCTCGACTTCTCCAGATACATATACTAAAATAGATGAACGCTCGACTTCTCCAGCTATATATACTAAAATAGATGAACGCTCGACTTCTCCAGCTATATATACTAAAATAGATGAACGCTCGACATCTCCAGATACATTAGTAAATATCTACCTTGATATGGGTTTCCATTGTTTTAAATTATAAATTTTAATTATGTTTATTAAATTACCGTATTTTTATATGTGATTATATAATATTGATGCTCAATAAATATTATGGATGGAAGTTGTATCAACCCAGAATATTCAAACCTAACATTTGGCTAAAGATAGGTAAAAAAAAAACTGGGATTTTCATTTTCTTTTTTGTCTTCTTATAACCTTCAGAAATGTAGAAAATTTAAAAAAAATATTTTTGGTTTTGCGCAAGGTGAAGTTGCGTTCCCTTCCTATTTTTCATATAGCACATGGCCGGTTGTGCTTATGATTAGCCAGAAACCCTACAGCACTAAGGCTGGCAAACTCTTACGGAGAACGTTTAAATCTGGTAAATATTCCCCTCTCCCCAAGATGTCCGCTCGAAATGAAAGTAACATCACGAACTCAACGGACTTCAACTTGAGCTCGTAATTTTTTTTTTCATCTGTGAACACTCCAACACTACTTTCTCTCAATTTGCTGGAAGGAAGTTTGCTATTACGCCCTCACACTGCCAGAAAGCTTTGAAAATATTATGCATTTCACTTAAACCAAGTGTAAAAGTTGTTTATTGTCGACAAGTGTTTTTGAAGCTTTCCTTTACATTCACTTGTTAAATAAATATTAAAAACTATAAATTATATAGAGTTTGCATAATCAATTTAAATTGTGTAAATTGTCTAACGATTTAACTAATTAAATAGTTTTTTATTAGAGCAAGGTGCTTCAGAAAAAGCTTAGCTTTTCTATCAACAATTAATATAGTAAATATAATACATGTAGTACATATTTACTGCATCTTAAAATGAAATTACACTATTAATCAGTCATTAAAATTTTTGCCTTGAGACCATAATAATAATATTATAATAAATTTAATGGATTATAATATCTAAAAAATCATAAAGGGTGATAAAATATAACTATAAAATTACAGGTATTATAATATCATTTTTTTAGGTATTAATTATCTTTGTGGTTTTAAAAATGCGTAACGTTTTTTTTCTACCCGTTTTTAGAAATCTCATTGCTATTAATATGTAAAAAAAACATATTTTCTGTGCAAGTTATTTTTTTAATGTCATTTTGCCTAATTAGTTCTTCAAAATTAATTTATACTATGAATATTAACCAGCACATTACTAGATACAAAACATGTAGAAAGTAATTAATAATAAAGTTTAAAATAAATACAAATAAAAAAATTCTTCAAAATCGACTATATGATGAGATGATGAGATGAAGTGCTTGTTATGTTTCCTTGTTCATAAATAAATAAAGCTTCATTGCTTAAAATTGTCATAAAATGATGGGCATGGATGGAATTCTATAATTATTTTTAATTAGCTGACTTTTAGAAAATACATTTACTTGATAAAAGTTCTAAACATTTTCTTGAGAAAACGAATGCCCTCTTCAATATTAGTACAAACATGTGAAAATTTTATAGACTACGAATATAGGTTTAATAATTTATTAATGGTAAATTGATGTTTGTAACTCTGGACTATTTTAAGCCATTAATAGGCTTTAGGCTAAGATTAAAACTAGTTAAAGTTAAAACTTTTACAATAAACTTAAGCAAGTTATAATTTTTTTACTGAGAAAAAATTTACTTTTAGCATTGATCTGAAAAACACAAGACAATATAAGTAAATCAGTTATTTTGAATCAGAGGAACTCAGGGTTTTTGAACCTCAATTTAAATTTAAAATCGCTTTTCAACATAATCAGCTTTGAGGTTAATATTATCTTAATAAAAACAGATAATGCTAAATGAATTAAACTTGCTTTAAGATTTGCATATATATCTATATAAACAAAATAGTAGGAGTAATGTTTGTTGACCTTACATCCCTAATATGCTTGCTTAAACGAAATTAGTATTTTAATTTATGGAACTCAGTTCTTCTTTATTTTTTTTTAAATTCTTTTTTTATTCTTTTTTTTTTTTATAAATTAAACTCTTATTTATTTATTACATTCTGTTAAATATAAACATTTTGTAATTTGTTCACAATGTCAATCACATGAGAGAAGATGATGACCAATGACACCACTCTCAAATTATTTACAGACTATGTCCCCAGGAAGTCACGAGGCCACGTGAGCCGACGGGGTGGGTTGTAGGGTTTGGACTTGGTAGACATTGTCTGTGCTAGTGGATTAGGATGGTATGGCAGTTTACGGAACTCAGTTCTATAAAATAATTTGAAAGAATATTGTAAAACATATTTTGTCAATGTAATAAATCAGTCGGGATTTTTCCTGATGTAAGGCTAATCGTTAAGCTGTTATGTTTAAATTGCTTGAGAACAAGTTTTGCAAGAGAGAATATTAAAATTAAAATGAAGGTTAACTTCATATGTTTGAATTTTTCTTTTGTTTCTATACTGTATTTAGTATATAACAAGTAGTTGGAGAATTTTGATTATTTTATTCTAAACATGCTACATCTGACGTAATATCTATTATAGGAGACTTGACGTACAAGAGATAAGAATAATATATAATATTTATTGTAGTGCGAGGTAACAATATAAAAGAAATCCCGCTACACATTACAGAGGCCTTAAGACATGGCGGAATAGGGGTTGATGGTCCAGGAGCGTTCTGAGGTCCGACAACATGTAGTTCGCCCCCGGGAGAAGATTGGCTCTCGCTGTAGGCGCGGATGGCACCTAAACGATACTCGATGGTGCATGACTTTATCACAGACGTGACCTATTGTCTGCGCCGACGTGGAGGGTACAGTCCACAGGTCCCTGGGAGTGGTGAGGCAAGCCGGGCACCCACCTTCACACGTTCGTTAGGGAGGCTTACCCTTCTGTTGGCGTAATGAGGCGGATAGGTGGCAGCACAGTCCGAACCCCTCCCCCCACAGCATAGAGATAGCGGTATTTTCCTTACTTTCGCTCTGAGAAACCAATGCCCTCCCCTTATAAGGCGAAGGAATTATGAGATTCCATAGCGGCTCAGTGAGACACAGTCAGCAAAGAGCTTTCACATCGGACGAGTCCTTGAACTGTTCTCTCTCTTGGGAATCCTGTCGTAAAGCCGAAACCCTCTCCCACTACTTCTGGCATTTTACTAGGCAGTCATCCACTTGCTCAAAAATGGCAACAGTGGTTCTGATGTACATGTTGAAAATAGAAGATTGTACTCATACTGCAATATTTGATCTTAAGAATAGTTTCAATGTAGCAGATCTCATTCTTCTCTCTTTGACCAAAAAAACGTTAAAACATTTGATTTTGTTATTTGTAAAATTCCATAAAAGTAATTGTATAAATATAATTTTTTTGTGGTATTTAATTCCATGTACATCTTAACAATTTTTAGTGCAAGGGAATCTTGCACTTGTCTCGGTAGCACCGGCCCGGGTAGCAGGAGATCCAAGTTCGAGTCCTGGACAGTTAGATTTTTTATTCTGATCCCTTGCACAAAAAAAAAATCGTTAAAATTTACATGGGATTAAATACCACAAAAAAATAATTTTTATAAAATATCTAGGTTAGTTTTATTTTTATTCTGTACAGTATAGTTCTCAATTTTTTAAAAACTCTGACGATTTACGTAGTTGGTTAAAGCCTTGGTTTCTAATAAGAAAAATTTAGAGTATTAATTTACATCCTATCCAAAATTCTAATATTAATTAACTTGTTACAATTTTCAGCCCTTGTAAATAATACAAAATACATTCTGATGTTCGAAAAATAAAAATGTGGGAATAGATCAAAATTATATTTATATAAAACCTTTAAAAGAGTCAGAAAAAGGAACAAACTTTTTGGACTGCCCAGGAGAAATGATCAGAGGAAATATATGGCTACTGTTTTAGTATAATTTTCTATATATCATAAAATTACTTGTTGATAATTGCTGAAGTTATCTATTTTTGAATCTTTATTTTTTTAACTTTTATTTTATAAATTTAGATTAAGAAGAACCACTCTCTTCATTTAGAACTTAAATTTTCTGTCTCAAACAATGTTTATTCTATAGTTACATTTTCATATGTAATTCTAATTATTTGTCCATTTACAAGCTTCTAAATTGAAACAACTATCAACTTTTCTTTGTACAATTATTAAAATTAAAATTTTCTCAAAATTGCTAACTTTTAGTACTTTAAAATATCTAATTATTTTGTCATTGTTCAATAAATTTCTTTCTCTTAATTTTATATTCTTAATAAGCCTTCATGCCGAAATATCTACTGTAACTCAAGTTCATAAAATAAAGTTACAGTATTTCTAAAAAAAAAGTGTAATAGGGAGAACAGGTTATATACTCCTATGATGTGTTAAAATGATAGTTTCCTAGTAAAATGCGTGAGCTTGTATGCNGTGCGTGCGTGCGTGCGTGCGTGCGTGCGTGCGTGCGTGCGTGCGTGCGTGCGTGCGTGCGTGCGTGCGTGCGTGCGTGTGTGTGTGTGTGTGTGTCTGTGTATAATATTGATTCCGCCAGAACTAGCAAAAATAATGAATTTTACTTATTGATCCCTAAGTCCTTGATGAAACTTTCACGAGTAATCCCTTGAATACTAATTGAAAGCAATAAAAATCAGGTGGAATGCAAAATCTCAGTGAATATTAACCTTATTGTTTACTGATAATATTTTCCAAAGAGTTGGTAATCTTCTCGTGCCAAGACACTGCTCCTCAAAACGTCTTAGGAGTTCAGCCACCACACGGATGTACCCACAAAAACCTCCCTGTTCGCCATGAGCGTTAAGACGACGTGCGACCCAATGGGATGACAGATGAAGAGGCAGTCTCATAGAGGTTACCCAACGCAAGCCAATCTCTCCGCTGGGATCGCTGAAGTCACTCAACAACAAATAGACCACAGCGACAGCCATGCTTGGATCAACATGGATCTCTCCCCTTCCGCTGCACCATTTTTGGCCGAAGCTACGACGGAAACCGCAATACAGTCTGCCGCAATCTTCCTGAGAGATAAAGAGGTTAAACTCTTCCCCATGCCATCTATTGGGCAATTTAGGAACTAATTCACTAATGCCATGGTGTGAACATACACACATATATATAGTCCTTAGATGATTTTAGTTGGGGTTCGGTCAAGGTAGATCCAAAAAACACAAATTTAAAAAAAATGTATTTTTTAATAAAAGGATTATCTGCCAACGTTTCGGCTTACATTGTAAGCCATCTTCAGGGCTGTAGAAATACAAAGTCATGAGAATACAATAATAATTGAAATTAGTATAATAGAGAATTGCAATAATATAATGTGATATCAATTCATACTCCTGATATCACAGTTTCTTTTAGTATATTTCCTCATGTCATGCAACAAAAAAATATAAAATAAATGGAAATTCTACTCTCTGTGTTGCCACAGGTTTGTCATGAGACCGGAATGTCTTCTGGATGTTTGATGACTGATCATTCTGCAGGTGGTAACATTATCTCTCTCTTGTACATAATACTGTATTATTTCATATTTTGTAGAAACATTCTGTATAAGGGACACGAAATGAGTTATCTAAAATATTAATTTAGTTGTGGTTTATTATCCCACGTAAGTTTTAAACAATCAATGAGAGGGAATAGAATAAAATATCTATCAGTCCCAGCCAGGACTCGAACCTGGATCACCTGCTTTCCGGACCGGTATGCTTCCATACAGATAGATTTTTTATTCTATTCTAATAAACCACAACAAAATTAATATTTATAAATGAAAATTAAAAAATTAAATGACGAGAGACGATAAATAGCTAGACGATGTCAGCTCCTTCGAGCATAAGACGAGGTATTCGTCTTTCTCGCGGGTTAGGCTCTCGCTAGTGTGTTGGGAATTAATTTAAGTTATCTAGCTCGTCCCGGTGGTGTAATGGAAGCATACCGGCCCGTAATGCAGGAGATCCTGGTTCGAGCCCTGGCTGGGACAGATAGATTTTTTATTCAGTTCCCTCTCATGAATTATCTACTATATTTATTTCTCTAGAAATAGTTTCTTTCAATATTTTAATATGATCCTAATCATCTCTTGGATGTGTACCAAAATTGTGAGGTTTGAAGTCAGCGAGAGATCCTTGGACTGTTTTCTTCTTTTTTGTAGCATCCCAACCATCAGGGTCATTAATGCCTTTTTTTTGCAGCAACTCATGATAATAGAAGGAAGGTAGTTCCTCCGCAATTTTCTCCGAGTCTAAGCTCCCGAGTACGACGAATATATCGTCTTATGCTCGAATGACCTAGCATAAATCTTAGCTCTTCGAGCATAAGACGATATATTCGTCTTACTCGAGGGCTTAGACTCGAAGTAAAGTGCGGGGAGTAGAAGGAATTATCTAGCTAGCCTCGGTGGTGTAATGGTCAGCATAACTGCCCGGAAAACAGGAGATCCAGGTTCGAGTCCCGGCTAAGTAGTAAGATTAGTTGATTCTACTCCCTTGCCTTTGTAGTATTTTATTACTTTATTTCAGAATTTAAGAGGTTGTTGAGGTTCATTTAAAATGAACAAACTTAATACCCAAAAAGTCACAAATATTTATTTTCCCTCAAAACGCAAATTAAAAAAAAATTATATTGTTTGTACGAAAATTTTGATTAGTTAGTTGGGCCTTAACTACCTGTCTATTCTAAAATTTCACATTTACTCCAGCTAACTACTAGTCCTATTTCAACCTAATTTTAATTGAACTTCCGGAAATATCTTAATAATTAGTCTTAACTATCTTACTCTATAATAATTCTAGAAAATTATGCATAATTTAAAGTGATAAATTTAAACTATTTGAATTATTCATTCGTGTACAAATTGTGGAAAATACTCCATCCGCTTCAGACTTATCAAAAATGTGTACGCTTCGGAGACTCTTGCTACGTTATAAATGATTCACTAAGAAAAATTCCATGTAAGAGACAATTATGAGGGAAAAAATACATTTCTTCTTTTGATGCTCTTCTCTCAAGTACCCCTTTTTTTCCATAAAACGAAACAAAAAAAAAACTACCAAATACTATTAAAATTATTTTTTATTATTTAGACGATTGTAGAGCCTTCATACCAGAGGCGCATCCAGAAACATTAATAATTCATTACCTTTAAACTTTGAAAAATATATTTTGTCAAACTACTATCCTAGTAAAATATGCACTTCCTGATTTTTCGCCTGACTCAAAAGTAGGTATGTAGAGCTGAAAAATGTAGGGAATTTAGAAAAATACCTTTACTTTCTAAAACTTCAGTGGGGTGCGAGTTGGGAAGAGTCTGGCCTGATTTTTGCAGGAGTCGGCAATCTCCTTCTTTCAACATCCTTCTTATCCTATTTCCTTCTTCTAGGACAGCCTTGACTGTTGTCGGGGTGAGGAGGGTGGTCCTTGGGATCCTGCGGGTGAGCCATGTACACATCTTGGTGACACATCCCGATATCGGTTTTCGATGTTGCGAGACAACGCGCTTGCACAAATCGTTTCCAAAGAACTTTATACTTGCACAAAACTGTTAAAAAATTTATTTAACTTTTAATAATTTAATTTTTTATTGCGGTATTCGGTCAGTGATAAAGTAAATAGAGTCCTTAATATTGCCGAGCCCCAGAAAATATAGTCCTCTCACTAGGTTTAGCCTTGGTTATTTCTAAATTTTATCCCTAATAGATCCAACAAAATTTAAAGTCATTGGCATGTATAATACATGTGTGTGTGTGTATTTGTGTAAGCAATTTAATTATTCTTATTTTTGTCCATTCAGTCTGGCACTTTTATTTTTTTTTTAAACTAAAATGTTTTTGTTACTCTTATGACGTAAATATCACTTGGGAACTCCTTAGAAATTCGTTTCTAGATTTGCAATTCTTCTGATTACAAAAATAAGGTAAAAGAAAAATATTTAATATCCAAAAACAAAATATATAAAATTAATATCACACTTATTCTTCACTCCTGCTTGTAAATAAAATTTCCTTATTTATATCTACCTTTATTAAACATGATTATTCCTGATGGATTTGGAAGTTTTTTTTGTTTTTTTTTAGTGGGTTTTATGTATTGTTATTAATTTATGCATGAGTTCATTTCTGAAAAAGAGAAAAAAAGTTTTATACCCAAATTTTCTCAATTTTAGTTCGTTTTTTTCCGAACCATCAATTTTATTTTTTTTTTTTTTAGTATGACCAAGATTTTATCGCTTCCTTGTAAACTAATCTACACTCTGAAGTCCTGACTCATAATAGGACAGATTCTATTATCTTTAAAACATTAAACTTCATTCATTGTACAATCCTCTCATAATTCAAGATTCTTTAAAACGCATTTCCATAACGGCGGACCAGGAATATTACCACAGTTAATTCATTAACATACAATATTACATAATATACAATTTTTAAGCCAATTATTAAGATATAAAATAACTATCACCAACATTGTTTAGTATTTAAGTTTATCGATACTTATTATTTAAACAATATTGTGGGGCGCCAGGGTAGCTCAGGGGATCCGTACGGGTCTCGCAATCCTGACGCTGCGGGTTCAAATCCCGCCCAGGTCAATCTTTTATTTATAATATAGAAGCTTGTCCTGAGCCATGGGTGTTTAGAATGGGATGGCAACCTGTAGATAGCCCCTCCCTCCAATGACCCAAAGTGGTTGCAAGGGAGGCTAACACTGCAAAAAAAAAAAAATATATTGTTAAGTACAAAATGTGACATCATGGAACAGATAGCGAGAATTTCTGGTCTTGTATACGATTAATTTTTTGAATTTTTTTTCCTCCTAATTGTCGATTTCCTGCCTTTTTTTTTTTTTTTTTAATGAAGACTCGCAATATTTTTTTTATTTTTGGCCAATGGGTAAATTTTTTTTAATTAGGAACTACGTTTTCCTTCTAGAAAAGGTAACAAATATGGTTTAAAAAAAAAAAAAAATTTTAAAAGCGTAGTGGCGACAGTAATTTTTTAAATTAAGGGACATAATTCTGCATTTAAGTTCTTTTTATTCTCAAATGTTTGATTGACCCATTTTTTTTTTATTTTTAAGTAACTATTATATTTCTTCTATTGAAATCTTTGAATATGTGTGAATCTGTCTTCACATCGGACCGTTTTCTCCGGAACTCTTAACAATATTTAACCTCCTAATTCTATATAGGTTACAAATTACCTCCAAGTAATATGCATTGTAAATCTATTTAGATTTATTTATTTTGTTATCTGGGTGCATTAACGAGCGTTACACTTAGAAGTTCCTGCTATTCATGGAGGCATGACATCCGTTTTATAAAAAATAAAATAAAATGAAATAAAAATTAAAAAAACCATTTCAAACTAGATTCCCCTCAGCAAAGTTCAGGGCAACATTAAAAAGGTTTGTTGCGACACAGGAAAACTTGTAATTAATTCACTAGATTTCATTCACTGAGCCCACAGACAATCAGAATTCAACTCTAGTTGAGAATCAATGTAATTCGTCGACTTTTTTTTTTTTTTTTTTAATTAAGAGCTTTCTTTTATTCACCTATAATGTCACAGGTAACTTTCAATTAGCTATTTCAATTTTATTTAAAACATTACATTGTAGGAAAAGCTAAATTGAAACAATTAGCTTAAAGCCCTTTTGTTTCACAAGTTGAAGCAGTTAATGAACTATTTATAGATACTTTACAGTACATTAGTAGGCAGGAGTTGTTTTTTTTTATTAAATGGGTTAATGTCCAGAAATTATATTTTAAACTATTTAAAAAAAAACTATTCGCTTATATATCTGTTTAAATTCCTTGGAAATATTTATATAAATTATGTAAATCAGTCTTAAAGTAGAAACTGTTGAGTTTCTCTTATCCCATCACCCTATTTGCCCTGATGAAGGCCTGAAATTTATACCGAAAGTTTGGCTAAAATTAAGAATTTTTAGTTTACAAATAAGTTTTTAATTATTCTACTACCAAGACCGAATTCCTGATAATCCTCTCGTCACATACCTTCAAATTTCCATTCTTAATGGACACATCTTATTAATTCATCATCAATCGTTTTTGTAATTTGCATATATAAACTCAAATAGTGTGAATTTTTTTTCTCTGGCGAGAAGATTGTTATTATTATTATTATTATTATTAGACGTCCTAAGGATTAAGGAAATATTTCGTCCTTAAGAGATTCAAGGTTAATAAAAAAATCATTTAACTCAACTCTTAGCCTGCATCCGTCAATGTGGCTATGTGGCGGAATTATATATATAAGAGTCTGGCCTGATTTTT
>KZ807130.1:227905-243837 GCA_000696205.2 Oncopeltus fasciatus
TATATATATATATAAACAGACCTAATTTTTGAGTGATTCATAATGTAAGCATCTGAGTAAGATAAGTGGCGAATTGAAAATTCTTTACATACACACGCTCGCGCGTGCACACACACACACTCTCTCTCTCTCTCTCTCTCTCTCTCTCTCTCTCTCTCTCTCTCTCACACACACACACACGCACGCACGCACACTCACACACACACACGCACGCACGCACGCACGCGCGTACACACAAACTATTGGACGGCTTCCATAATGGTTAAAATTGGTCATGGAAGGTAATGAACAGCAGGACATTTCTAAATTGTTTCCTTCTTTATTATTTACATTATGACAAATTTTGATGCAGCATAAAGTGTGTAAAATTTTTTTTTTTTAATAGCCCCAAAAATACTTTTGAATTGAAAAATGTTTAAGAAATCGAGTAAGTAACAGTTACTTAACTGTAGAACTTAACTACATTTAATTTTTATTTACTCTAATATTTATTTTTCTCTTAAAAAACTTTTCATCTTTACGCCAAATTGTGGTTATTTTGAAGCTATTTTCCTAGCGAGAGGCCTGGTATCCACTCCTAAGGAGTAATACATCCTTAGCCTCTAACGGGACATTTTTTTTCTCTCTCATGGGGTTGGATAGAAGAAATTTAATGTAAGTAATTCAAGTTCCAATCAAGTTTACATACATATAATCAGAAGAGAATAAACTCATATGAACAACTCATTTGTTTGAAAAACTGAGTTTAGTTTTCTATTTATTAGTTTAATAAAAATTTTAAAAAAACTAGATACTTAGTATATGAGAAATATAACTGTTTCAAAAATCAATGAACAATCTGAAAATAGATTAAAACACTGCTTAGGCATTAATAAACACTTCCTTAATTTTTAGTTCGTATTATTCTTCTTTTTTTTTTCTTCATTATCCTACTAGTACTTACTAACATATTAAGCTATACGAGGAGTGAGTATCAGCCCCCACTTCTCGAGGAAGGCAAAGGTCAATATTTCCACATGCATAAGAGGCTGTGGAGAGCAAGGTCCAGAAACAGCCTTCTTGAGGGCACCGGCCCGGAATCCAGATCAAGAAGGTCCGGCGGCCTACTTCCGCTTACGGAAGCCCAGGGCTGTCTTGTGTAACCAACCCTACGATTAGGGAGGGAAGTCGGCTCTCCTGGTAGGCCAGCTTCTGCTACTAGTTCTGGATGGTGTTTATTTTCTTCTCACCTCTATCCTCCCCGTCCCTGCTCAAACTGGAGAGGATGTAAGAAGGGTACGAAGTGTTAGTGTGGGCCTAAATCTCTTCCTTATGCTCACTACGACCGACTGGCAGAGAACTATACAGATAACATAGAAGAAAGGCAAAGGGAGCCAGAAAAAAATATCTTACTACCCCAGCCGGGAATCTAACCCGAGACTCCTTCTTTCCGGGTAGGCGCGCTTAGCCTCTACACAACCGAGCTAGCTAGAAAATCTCTTATACTCCCCACACTTTACTCAAAGTCAAAACCCAGTGTCAAAACTCTAAGGAACTAACTTTGTAGCTATTTATTAGACTCTCGTTCTTCCTGATATTTATTTTTTTTTTTTTAGCTCCCTGTGCATTTCTTGTAGATAATTTAGCGTGGGATTATATACCACTATTAATTCATGACTTATATAAATAACATATTATTTCTGCAAGCCCTTACCATCTCAGACGAACTATTAGAATTTTTTTGAATGTATCCGGATCTTTATAGAATTCCTTAAATTCTCTAAATGCCTTGGTTATCAAACTAACATCAGCACAAACATGACCAAATACTCTTCTTTAGAATCGAAATTCAAATTATGGTAGAGAAAGCGACCTTTAATCTTGGAATGAGAGGCTTAAGAGTCTTTCAAGAGTGGGAAATATAGATTTGTTTCTCAACTAATTGTCATGTTTTATATTTTAAATCCCTCACTATAACTTTATACAACATATCCACATACAAACATACACACACACATGAATATATACAATGTGTGAGTGTGTATATATTACCTTCAATAAAATAAATAAAGGTTATTTTAAGGTATTGAATAGATATTATATTTGTGTTATTTAAAGAAAATTTAAATTGTATTTTTAATATTTATGACTATATTTTAGCATAGTACAGTGTGAATAATATTAAAATTATATCAGAGAGAGAGGTACTCCGGAGAAAGCTATAAATATATTTATATATACTAGTATATTAGAATATTAGTAGAATTATTTATTACTTGAAAGTAACTATTTGAAAACTCAATCGCCCCAGCTCGATCCGGCTTCAGGCACCTACCTTTCCATCTCCTGGGTAGTCTCACCTCTCATAACTCTAGCGAAGAGACGCGTTTGTCCCTGCCGACAGCGTGCCCTCAAAATATAGAAAGCATTTCGGTATTTAGTCCTTTCATTGTAAACCTTTATAAGATTTTTTTTTTTGCTTTTATTTCTTTACAAAATTCACAATCGTTACACATATCCATCAAGACTTGAGTTACAAAACCGATTATTATGACAGAAATGTACAACGAATGCTATCATCCTGGTCATTCTGGCCGAACACTCTAGAACAAGTCATAGTTGTCTCTAATTCTACACCTCTTCAACCTGTGTATTGTAACAACCTGTGTATTGTAAATAGAGATTGAGGAGTTTTGCCATTGGGCAGCTTCTCCATCAAGTGAAGTACACGCTAACTTCTTTCTTATTTTTCTGTATTTTTTAAAAATATTTTATTTATTTATATNACACATTATTATATCATAAATTATTTCATTTTATATTAATCTTTATTTTGAACTGAATAGATTTTATTCATTTTACCTTTGGCCTCTTACAATTTTTTTTAAAAACTACATCAGGATGTACTTCTCAGCATTTAATTATTTAATTTATACTGTGATTATTAACCAGCACATTATTAGATACAAAATATGTAGAAAGTAATTAATAATAAAGTTTTAAAAAAAAATTCTACACTTATTGCACTTTTACACCCAGCTTTTGTATTATATTTCGTCATTTACTCATATTTATATGTGTCTCTAATGAAACATTAGAAATCTGCTTGGATTACGCAGCTTCAGTGTGAAAACCTTTTATTTATTTTTTTTTTTACTCGATGGGGCGTGTGGATGTAAAAAAATTATTATTTTTTTTTTTTTTTGGATCAGAACAGGTTACAATCTGACTGACTATAATGGAATTATAAATATTTAGAACGCCTGTCAGAATTTTCTATTGTGATTTTAATTTTGTCATGGACACTAGTGAATAGCACTAATGAGAGGTTTTGAACAGAAACATGACTATGAAAAATTCATACCTCTTATCTCTGGTGGTAATTCATACGTCACTTTATTTTCGGTAGGTATATAATACTCCTTGTTTATCATCCTTTATCTCTCTCTCCCTCTTTATCCTTTTCGACAATGAAAGGTGCTTTGACACAGCCCCTGCAGAAAACGGTCTTGAGAGAGGATAGCCGTCGAGAGAGCCGGAATCGAGAACATGACGAATCAGCCGTCGGTCCGCTTTGCCGCGGACAGGAACACCCTTTGTCTGAAGGGATCGGTCGCAGTGGGAGAGGGCGAAACCTGCAGAGAGAGCAGCCTTGTCCTCGGGTGTCGCAACCACATCACGGCCGCCCATATCTACTCTTCTCCCGAAGTCGGCGGAGGTATGGGTTCGTGTGTACTGCACGTATTGTATGTACTTCATACGCCCAAATACACTTAATGCTGGTTGGTCGTCGAGTATTAAGAAACCTCATCATCATTGTATGCCCCAGTATGTATTGTATGCACTTCATACGCCCAAGTACACTTAATGCTTAGTGGATTGGTTGGTCGTCGAGTATTGAGCAAACTGATTATCATTGTATGTCCCGAGTATGTATTGTATGCACTTCGTACGCCCGAATACAATTAATGCATAGTTGATTGGTTGGTCGTCGAGTATTGAGAAAACTGATCATCATTGTATGTCCCCAGTATGTATTGTATGCACTTCATACGCCCGAATACAATTAATACTTAGTGGATTGGTTGGTCGTCGAGTATTGAGAAAACTGATCATCATTGTATCTCCCCAGTATGTATTGTATGCACTTCATACGCCCGAATACAATTAATACTTAGTGGATTGGTTGGTCGTCGAGTATTAAGAAACCTCATCATCAGCATGTAATGCGATCATAAACCTACGTGTATTAAGGTATTTGATGTCCGTAATAAGAAAAAATAATTTTTCTGTAAATAAATAACCAGCCATTCGTTGGCTGCAATTCATCAAACTTAATCGTTTTTTATATAACCTCACAATTTTTATTTAGATACGTTTTAACTACATCATGGTCAGAAATTTATCATTTAACTTCTTAAAGTTGTACTGGTGTGTCCTCTTAAACTTTAAGAAAGAAAAGTGCCATCGACATATTTAGGTGGTAGGATAGTGTGGTCACCGCTTGGAATATGCAGTGTATAACTCTCATTTAGTACAGAGTAGAATAAGAGAGATTTAGGGAATAGAATAAAAAAATATAACTACTTCAGCCGGGACTCGAACTCGATTTCCTTCTTGCCGGGTTGGCATGCTATCATTTTCACCACCGAGGCTAGTCAGATGATTCATTATATTCCCCGCACTCTACTGGGAGTCTAAACCCCCGAGCAAGACGAATATATCGTCTTATGCTCTAAGAAGCTAACATTGTTAGCTATTTATTAGACTCTTGTTTTTTTTATTTTATTTAATTTCAAATATTGTATTTGTTGTAGTATTTAATCCCACATTAATTGTATACAATAACTGCAAGGAAATAAAATAAAAAATCTTACTGTCAAAGCCAGGACTCGAACCCGCATAACCTATGTTATAGTTATAGTTCTCTCATTTAATTTTTTTTTCCTGGAGGAATTCACAACTAAAATGAACAATAGTGGACTCAAACTAAAGTCTTGCAGCACTCCCTTCGTGCTTTCATATTCTATAGATACAGTTTGGAAACCTATTACTTTTTTTTTAAATGAATATTCAAACGTGTTCACACTATAATATTATGTCTCCCTTACCCTCAGAATGAATCACGTGAACCGCGCAACAGAATACTCATTTCATTCCTAATCCTTTTGAAGAAATATTTCAAATCCTAATGTTGTATTCATGTGACAAGAAATATGACCAATAGACATAATTGCTTGATATTTGGACTACCTGACGGTTCTAAGTATCTTTAGTCCGCCGATCTGCGAATCTTTCCCTCGAAGAAATGAGCATACTGCTTAGAAGCGAAAAAGCTCTGCGAAGCTCTGACGAATGGCGAAGCGTTCTGGGCCGCTGGAGTTCGTTTCGGCTCCATTCACAAGTGCACAAAGAAAACCGAGTGAAACCATTCCTCGGATGGGAGAAGTGGCGGGGAAAAGAGACATAACTAAATAAAGCAAAGAAAAGTCGGCAAGGAATCGGAAACCCGAACTCAGCCTTCTGAATCCAAGCGATCCGCCTCTCTACCTTCAGACTACTTATTTCTTTTTGTACTCCATATTTTTTGGTTTGTTTCTATTTAGTTTTTTCTCCCCGAGTCTTTGTTTCCTCCGACATCTGCAGAGACCATCCCTTCTCTCAGCCAGTGGGTTTTTGCCTGAATCATTTTCGCATTGTCAAACTGATCTGTGAGCATCGCCCATCAGACTTCCTTCGAAGAATCATTGAAACTATTTCCTCATCTATATGTCGTGTGCAGATGGTTCAGTACCATCTCGGATATATATACATATATATCAAATTGCTCTTATTTAATTACGACAATCTGATTAAATTCTGTATTTTGATCAATTATTTATCCTAAACCAAGTTTTCAGGTTGTTATCACAGTAGATATCATTTAAATTGTAAACAATTAATGAGAGGGAATGGAATAAAAAAATCTATCTGTCCCAGCCAGGAATCGAACCTGGATCTCCTGCTATCCGGGCGAGTGCTTTTACCAGTTTTGCTACCAGGACGCGCTAGATAGATTTTTTTATTCTATTCCCTCTCATTAATTGTTTAAAATTTACGTGGGATAAAAAACCACAACCAAATAAAATATTCATTTAAATTGTGTTTTCTACGATCCTATCTACTAAATAATAAGAACGGTAGTGAATAAAATAATAAAAAAATATTCAAAAGATGGGCTAAGTCATATTTGATGTCACAAAATGAATAACAGTTCTTATATAATGAGTTTTGTTAGATTTCGGACTGAGCCATTCTTTGAATCTTTGAACGAAGTTGTAAACTAACTGTTTGTCAAGTTAAGATGGAATCTCGAGGATTGAGATAACGACCATTTAAGAAATTGAGACAGTTTGCCCCATCGTTGCTGAACAATATCTGGACAGATGTTCACGTAGGCTTCGTCGATCGTCAGATGTATTTACCATTTCATCTTCCGGGTTGGACCGAGTCAAATTGTTCTTTTTTGCCGAGCTTTCGCACATCATGTGATGGCTTCTTCAGGGCTGAAAAGAGAATGAGAGTTGTAAAGAGAGATTTTTTAAAGATATTTAGAGAAACATATCAACAGAGAAGACGGATACAGATTGAGCAAAAACTGGAAACCAGCGCTAATTGACAAGAGGATCCAACCAATCAGTGACCAGCTACCTGACTACTCCAGAGACCAGCCACCAGAACACAGTTTCAACCAATGGGAAGGCAGACTTCGCCCAAGGACAAGACCGCGCCGGGATTATACACCACCTGGTGTATAAAACATGGTAAATATATACCATCTGGATTTTTAAAAAATCTCTCTTTACAACTCTCATTCTCTTTTCAGCCCTGAAGAAGCCATCACATGATGTGCGAAAGCTCGGCATAAAAGAACAATTTGACTCGGTCCAACCCGGAAGATGAAATGGTAATATCTGGACAGTTGAACAATATCTGAGCAATGTCTAACAGTTTAGCTGTTAGAAATTGAAGGAAAGATTTTGATCAAATTTAGCGAAAATGTTTACACGGTAGTCTTTTATAATTGTAATAGAAATTTTAGTAAAATTGAGGTAAGATAATTGAAAAATAAATACTTTCTGCGTCAATATTGATACTTTATCAAACCTACCTATGCAAGAAATCGAATCGTTTCAGCAGCTATTGATTTTTGCGAAGACCTCAAGAAAAATTTTGCTTAGCGGAAATAGCAGATCACATAAAACAAAATAAATAAAAAACAAATTGCAAGGCCAAGCCACATTTACGTCATACATTGAATAAAAGATTTGGCGAAAGATACATTAAGATTTATCAAATTATCTCAATTAAACCCTCTGACACACGAAATGTAAAAATTTTTTAAACATTAAAACCCTATACTAAAATAAGCAACTTTAGACAATTAGAAATATTGAAAGAAAAAAATACAAGTTTTGTAAATATTGTATAACTCTTTAATGATTCTAATTTTTGGAGAAAGAGTACAAAGCTCCTGATTTATTTTTTAAAATATACTCGTTCTACAAAGGTTTACGTTGTATCGTTTGAGATAGAGAAGGCTGAAGTAAAAAACCAAATTATAAATAAAAATAAAAATTTGTTACTAGAAGTGTTAGGATATAAAATTTATCACATTTTTATTTATTTACTCTAATTTGGACGTATAATTGCGTATTATTTAAGATTGTAAAAAATGAATTAAGCTCATTATATTTTTAGCTGTAGAGAAAAACTAAAATTCGAGAAAAACTTGAAATAAAATTAGAAAATGAATGAAAAAAAAAAAGAGTTTGTAGAAAGATGATTTGATACTCTAAAAATGTTCTTTGGATTAAATCTTATTTAAAAATATGGTCATCTTTTTATTATAATTTCAGTCAACTCGAGTTACTTATATTTTGTTTTATTGTAAGATTTGTTTGTAGTTTTTTACCGCTATTACATAAGCTATTGGTACAAATTAATAGGCTTTATTTACTTTTAAATTAGTTCCTCGTTTTTTTTACATAAGGTGATTATTTCATAAGGTTTCATATTTAAACAGTGAAGAAAAATATAATTTTGTTGTCTTTTGTTTTACCTTTTTTTTCTTTACAGTAATTATATATTATATATAATAATTGTATGATATTCTAATTAATACGTTTAATAACGTATCTTATAATAATAATAATAACGTATAAGATCTTAATAGATCATATTAAGTTGGTAAAGATTTAACTTTATTAATGAATGTTGTTAAAACAAGAGTAACAGAAACTTATATGTTATTTGTGAGTGATGTTTAATTATTAATATTATTTGCAATATACAGCTAACAATATTTATTAATATTATTTATTCTATGACCTGAAAACAAAGATTATTCCATTGCTTTCGATTTTAGCAGCTTAATTTTTAATGTTATGTAACGATCGGCTAGTTCCAATGATTTATAGCCTGTATGGATTATTTTTTTGTTAATGAACTAACATTTTCTGACATTGAATCCAAGGCGTTACGGTGACTGATTTATTCAGAATGTTGTAATAAATAATGCTATTATTGTTCCTTTTGATTTCTTTGTTTGTTTGTTTTTTCTGTATTTTATGCAACATCCAATGCCTTTGATATCTTGTATAATTCTCAGAGAACAATTAAAAATTTATCGCTCGCGATCTTACTAAATAATCACTGATAACGCTATAATAATAATAAATAAATGAATAAAACAACGGAAAGGCATCCTCCGTGTTCAATAGCAAATACCAACAATTAATCGTAATTTATATCGAGCAAATGTATTTCTTCCACGATTTCTAACTGTTCCACACACAAACAAATGCACATTCGCATACACACAAAGCTCACAGTCACAAATTTTCTGACAGAAACAGACACATGACGTTTTCCAACCATTTTTTTTTTCAATTACATCTGTTAATACATGTATACTCAGTTAAAAAAGAACATTTTTTGCTCTCTGGAAATTTATTTTTTCAATCATTATAAATAAATCAATATTATAAGATTTTTTATCATTCTCAAGTGATTTTGAAACTTTTAAATATCGTAGAGCACGGTGGTCTGGTGGTACTGGGCTACTGAGCCAAGGGTCTCAGGTTCAATACTCAGTGCTCCTAGGGAACACCCAGCCCTAATTGGAAACCATTCTTCAAAGAATGGGGGAAAAAATAGGCATCCAGAAAAATGTGCTGACCAAGCGTCTTCTCTGTTGTGCCTTGACTAAATAGTTGTACTAAATTATTAGACCAAAATCTTCAATAAGAAACCAATTACATATTATATAGAGAAACAATTAATGTGAAAAAATTGTATTTGGTCTTTTAATATATTGCCCTTATTATGTTGGCACTTAAATGAGAAGATAATCTTCAAATGCACAATATAAATATATACACTTTACACAATTATAAATATTACACTTAGTTTCAAAGAAGTTAATTTGAAAAAAAAATTTAATTGTTGATAATTTGTTTTTGTTAAGTCCTATATATTTTATATTAATTACTTGCTTATTCATATAATGTGCTTTTTTCATATTTTTTTACATAATAATTGTCAAAATCATATACCGAAGGAGTTATTTTAATATTGGTTAGTCCTCTAAAATTGAAAACTATTCTTACATTTAATTATTTTACTATATGTCCTTCACAAAATTAATTTTTTTTTCTTATGCTTTCAGGTTAGTAGATTTTGCTACTGCTTATCCACTGATTTTTCTTCTTCAATGGAGAATGTGTAAGTTAAATTTGTCTAATTAAATTCATCCTTATTAAACGTTGTTGATATTGTTAAACATGTTTTTATGTGACATTTTAGTGGGAATGAATAAGCATAAATCAATATAAGGCTGTAGAATATACTAATAGGATCCATCAACTATGCTTTTACTGACCACAGACGAACACACAAACTCACATTTATATACTATGTGTTAGTAAGAATATAGTAATATATATGTGCTATTAAGTAGCAATATACACTAGAGTGCTAGGGTAGCTTATAGGATCTGTGCATCTCTAGCAATCCAGGCGCTGTGGGTTCAAATCCCGCTCTGGGCAAGCTTTCATCAATAAATAAAAACTTTCCCTTAGCCATGGATAGTTAGAATGGGATGGCAACCTGTAGATAATCTCTCCCACCATGACTCTAAGTAGTTGAAAGGAAGGCTAGCATAACAGGCTAAAAAGAAAATGTGATTTTTCTCACCAGTGCTAAAGAAAACCCTTTAATGTGTCAGTGATTATATACAGAATTCCTTGTATAAGCCCCCTTCTTCCTGGAAAAATCAGACTGGTAATGAACACACATCAAGGTGAGCATTACCTGTACCCATTACCTTTACCAATTAAAATATAAAATACATTCCTACTAAAAATGCCCAAGACGTACAAATAATGTCATGTCACTCTTCCCAATAAACTACGAAGCAATGATGACAATGTCCAAAATTCGCTTGACAAGTACAATGAAGAGAACCCAATTGCTCTAAGAACGTCATACGCTTGTCTGAAGAATACGCCAAATGCATATCACTCGAAAAAATATACAACTAATTTAAGGTGTTAAATGCCATAAATTGATAATATTTTATGGAGCGACAAGCCATCACTAAATCTGGGAATTCCTTCAATGGTTTCTACTGTCTGGAAGCAAGCTCTCTGCATCCACATTCTTGTACGAGTTTGACAACTACTGTTTCTGTGGAAAATCTAATGCATCCCGTTTTTAACTGGTCCGTGTATCCTGCGATGCGTATTTCTCTCAAATGCTGCGATCTTCATAATTCCATACCGCAGATAGATAAGTAAGCATCGGGCTCACTAGTGACTTATAGAAGTTCTGTAGGGGACCTTCATTCTGTAGGATAAGATACTGATCCTGAAGTGCTCGGACGGAACAGAATAAAGCCTTTTGTCCGCGATGATTCTTCTTTGGATATCCTTGAAGACATCATTCTGAATTTTGAGTTCCGAAACAAATTATATAAAGCTTTTAACACATGCAAATATTTGAAGATCCATTACCTTGTGGCTTTACATGTTTTTCTTTCGATTTTCATGTATTTAGTTTTATGTTCATTTGAATTCAGGACCGGCTTTCATCGAAAGGTATGATTCCTTTAGAAACCATTCAAATTTACAGGTTCGGCATATCCCAAATGTTCCGACAAACTTGTTTATATCCATATCCTTCACAGCCTTTTAGCCAAGTTGAAAAGAAAGGGCTAAGGTGGCACCTTGCCTCACACCACTGTTGGGTTCAAATCCTCAAAGAGATCAGCACAAAAGCCCTTTATGCAGCTAGTCCGTAATGAATAATGCCGTAAATGAAACGTTGTATGTCACTGAACAAAAAATAGATTTAACGTGTGTAAGTCCGCATTTAAATCTTTAACAAATTCAAAGTTTTACTTCCCTCAGATAGATAATAGTCCATTGAAATCAATTTAGGAAAAGGAACTTACTGCCTTTAAACTTTGATTTATCAGCCATAAATAAGAAACTAATTAAATCCGTCGGATAATAAAATAATCGAAAGCTCTTAATGCCTGGCTTCAAACATTCTTACGCATCGTGAGCCTGCGGGTAATGAAAACGAGATTTGGATCCTCTAGATCTGGCAGTAATTGGAAGGGAAAGGCCCTAAGGTCGTGGGTGGAGCAAGCGTTCTCTCGAGGGCACGTACTCCAGGCACCCATTCGGTGAGAGGTATTACTTTCGTTCGACAGGAGGGCACGCAGGTTCGGGGATCGTGAAGAGAGGGGTGGCCTACTTGCATTCCATTGGCCCACATGGGGAGGTTTCCGGTAGCAGGCGACAGGTTCCTGTCCGGTAGATTTGGCTCGGGATGGGCCCGAGATCCTGCGGCGGAGTCTGTGTTGTCTCAATGATTGTCCCAGCGGGGAAAGCCAACTATAACCATAACGAATCCTAATAAATTCCAATGATCTTTAATGATGCCTGGTACTTTAAGGAAGTCTCAAGAGAAAGTATGATAGTTGCGCATTTTTAGTCAAAAATTCGGTCTTGTATCAGTTTAGCATTTGTTTCACGATCTTTATGGAATAGAAACTCTTTTTTT
This sequence comes from Oncopeltus fasciatus, assembly GCA_000696205.2. Lineage (NCBI taxonomy): Eukaryota > Metazoa > Arthropoda > Insecta > Hemiptera > Lygaeidae > Oncopeltus > Oncopeltus fasciatus. Next base: position 239,996 of record KZ807130.1, read on the forward strand.
TTAAGTCCAAAAACTTATGGGTATTAAAGGCTCCAGTCCAAATGTGGACTTAAAAAAAAGGATAAAGTATATCGCAACTTACCTCCTCATAGTTCAGTCATGGAAATGTGAACTTAGGGACAGGACGTCCTCTCTTGTCTTCATGATAGCCCTGAAGATGGCTTACAATGTAAGCCAAAACGTTGGCAGATAATCCTTTATTAAAAAATACATTTTTAAATTTGTGTTTTTTGGATCTACCTTGACCGAACCCCAACTAAAATCGTCTTAGAATAATATCTACGGTCAACAAACTCTCCTTTTGAATTTACCTCCCCATAGTGTTCATTGAACCCGTCTTTTTATTGAACCCGATTTTTTATTAAATTGAAAACTTTGAATGAGGTTTTTGTTGTGGTTCAGTCAAGGCTATAGTCCTGAAGATGGCTTACGATGTAAGCCAAAAAGTCGGTAGATGATAAAAAATACAGATTTTTTAAAAATTGTATTAATTGGATCAATTTTGACCGAACCCCAACAAAAAACCTCTAATAATAATCACTACATTAAAAAACTCACCATTTGAAAACTTTAAAATTTAGACATCTTTTTCCTATCTTCTTGATTAATCTTCAATTATAATATTTATTAATTACTGCCTTATATGTGTAAGAGTATTTTTAATTCTTCGAAATAATTAATGTACCATTAATCTGGAATGTTCTACTTTTATTTTATGGCCTTAATTCCTTCTTGACTTAATGCTTAAAAAATACGCAAGAGGGGGGGGGGAAGAGATTTATTAATTTGTCTCATTGTTATTGCTATTGTTAAACTCTGATTGATCTAGCAGAGTTAGATTTATTGTAAGAAAGCCATGTAACAAAGTTAGGCTGTATTTAATATTTGGATTGGATTCCCCAGTTCCATCTCTCATTTCTGAGGGTCTGACTAAGAATTCCGTGCAGGGAAATACAGAGCATTCAATTGTACATGATACATAAGTATCTTGTTAAAGTTTCATAGTGATCAATTAATTATATTTATTTTCTTTAACAATATTTGTATATTAACACATTTTAACTATATTATGTAAAAATTAGAAGTTTTAATGTAATTAAAAATTTTAAAAATATATCAAAATTTATAACAAAAAAAATTAATTTATATCTTATTGTCATCTATAAGGAAGACACAAATTTTAACAAATTTTTACAAATTAATTTTAGCTGGCGAATTTATTGTTGAGGGGTGCTTATTGTGAGATTTGAAGGAATATTTTCCCTCAAACTCCCCTCCCCCCGCAGGCAGCAGAGAACTTCTTTATCCTATCCCCGAAGCCCTCGCACCCCCAGACCAGGGGTGATAACCGTGTCGACACAGCTGTGGCAGGGATTGACTGCGAAATTAGTCAGACCCGCCCTCGCTTCAGGGGGGTGAGAGGGACAATTTCCCAACAGTCACCGACATCTGTGCACTAGCAGGTCCCCGCTAATTTGACTTTGTAATTGACTTTATTAGTTTCGTGGGTGTAGAAAATTTAGGCAATAAATTTGCATTAACAAATATTAAAAGACGCCATAGATCTCGTTTCCTCCATAGGCTACCCTTCTGTGGATTATATGATTGTTGATGCCTGTCTTAGCCACAATGTTCGAAAAGGCTTGTTTTTTTTTGTACGTTTTTAGAATAAATGCGGTCTTAAGAAACTTATAATATTATTTTAAAAGCCTACGAAGAGATGCATTTATTATAATTTTAATTAAAGTATTGCAATAAAATCTGTGGCTTTATTTATTTATTTAAGAAATTAAAGTGAAAAAGGAAAGTAAAACCGCCATTGCTTGAGGTAAGGATCCAGTAGGACCAGTCTGTGACTCAGACCAGACAGGATCTCACCATCATTTGTGCACGACTTCTGGCAACATGTTGAAATCCTTTCCCAGGATAAGATTTGTTCACCGATGCAGCTTGGAGTCTAGTCGCTCTACTGTGAGCTAGCAAAGATTTGCAGAATGCTCTCCTAGCAGGTTTCACTAGAAAAGATATCGTTGATTCACGTTCAGGCAATGCCTATCCGATGTGAACAAGATAATTGGAAAAATTTAATGTTAAAATTTGACAGACTCATAAGCAGATTTATACAATAAATGCAAGGTAATAGAATAAAAAAATCTTACTACCACAGCCGGGACTCGAACCCGGAAAGCAGGAGATCCGGGTTCGAGTCCCGGCTGAGGTAGTAAGATTTTTTTATTCTATTACCTTGCATTAATTGTATAAATCTTCTTATGATTCTGTATAAAATATATTAAATACCATAACAAATACAATATTTAAAAAATAAGCAGATTTATTTTTTCGATTTTTAAATAAAAGAAAAACCTTATAATTAAGGGTTTTTTACCCATTACTTTAATATTATGGAATGATTTTCAGTGTTTTTATACTGACATTTCTGATCATTAGGTCCAAGGGATGGTTTTAAATTTCAAAACGTTCCTATGAGTTTGTGTTATAAAAAAATGTAAGATTCATAAAAAAAAAATTTAAATTAGGCAAATAGTTTTTCTATGTTACATATAATAAATATTTAATATTTTCTGATTGCTTTCAGGATCGTCCAACCATTTGCGAAAAAATTTTTAATTCTAAATTTGATTTACATATTTTTTAAATTACCTTTAATTTACCTTAAATTTAATTTTTCTCCAGAGTATGAGAGCAGGGTTAAACAAATAACCGATTTATTTGTTGATGAGAAATGTAGATTGGTGGTTAAATATATATATGATATGTGTCTGCACATATTTGTACTCCATAACTTGAAAAGATGTATACTTTTTTCTGAAATTTGGTTATCCTGAATTATCAATTATTTGAGATAATTGTGGCTATGGTCTTTAATAGGGATGTATCAATTTTTTAATTATTGAAAATGAGGTAATTGGTTGACTGTTTTTTTTTTTATAAGATGATGGAGCCGCATTAGAAAGTAATAATAATATTCAAATCATGATGATATTTGTAGTAAAGTAATTCGACATTTCATTATAATTTTGAGACGTACCGTGATAATAATAATATATTCAATAAATTAAATATTTAACATTCAGATCATGATTTATTAATGACTATTTGATTTTCATAATTCCTCATCAAAGCTGATTTTTTTTATGTGAACTAATTCTATAGAAGACAATAAAAATACACATAACATTTGGGTAAATTAATTTTTTTCCTATTTTAAATATTGTCTTTTAAAATACTTTGGTGTAATTGCTTCTCATATCCATGTATTGTTTCTTAAAATGAAATTAAAATCTATTAGGAACTGAGGTGGGGTCTCAGGTAGCTCAGGGAATCCGTTGGGGTCTTGCAATTTTGGCGCTGCAGGTTCAAATATTGTCCTGGGCTATTTTATTGATAAATAAATGCTTTTCCTGAGCCATGGGTGTTTAAAATGAGATGAAAACCCCTAGATAGCCTCTTCCTTCATGACCCTAAATGGTTGAAAGGGAGGTTAACACTTATTAAAGAAAAAGTAACTAAGTTGGGCCATATGGGCTGAAATATTTTATAATAATGATCTGAATAAAAATTAATTTGTTCTGACAATTCTAAAAATTAATTTGTCAACAAAAATTTTTTAAATAAATAAAACTTTATTATTAATTACTTTCTACGTGTTTTTTGTGTCTAGTAATGTCCTGGTTAATATTCAAGGTATAAATTAATTAAAAAAATAAAAAGAAACAAGCTGTATTTTTTTATTTATCTATTTACTTTTATTTTTCTATTTGTTTTTTATTAATCTTTGTATTTTTTATTTATCAATTTTTTTATTAATCATTGTATTTTTT
>KZ807130.1:251674-283134 GCA_000696205.2 Oncopeltus fasciatus
AAAAAAAATTTGTACTTAGGCTTTTTTGTTCAAGTTGAAAGTGGAAGGGGGAAATAGGGGGGGGGGGAGAGAAACCAAAATTCATAATGGTAATATCTACTCCCCAAAATTACGTAAAGGACGGTTTTAAACCTAAAAAGGTCTTCTTTTTTTTTTCTTACAGATTAAATTGCACATAAAAAAAACAAAATTATTGTTATTATTTTAATTATAAATTAACCTATAATATTTGGTTTTATTTATTTTCACAATTAAAAACAATTGATGTTCATAGCATAACTAGTTGAGCAAGCCCAATCAATACCGTTGATTTTTCTGCCTTCTTTTTAAAATTGACCTTAAGAGTCTTGACCTAATACCCTTCCAGGCATATTTGACTCCATCGGAGGCGTGTGGGTGTGAGAGGAGGTAGCAGCGGACGTAGAAAGTTGATGTTATTGTCGTGATCGATCAGCTGTTCACTCGAGAGGGAAAGTTGTTTGTTTCTCGTCCAAGGACCCACTCAACTTCCATCTCAGCAGTGGTCAGGTGTAGCCTCCGCTCCTGTCGCCCACCGTCCAGATGAGAATGGAATCCCTGAAAAGTTTTACACTTCATTAAGACGTACAGTTGTTATTTAATAAATAATAATTATTACAACTATTTTGTTCTAATTATAAAGCAATAGAAATTTTAATGTCGCAAGCAAATTATAATATGCAATACAAAAGTAGGACCAGTAGTATAACAGCGGATCTTCAATGAATCCTCTGAACAAATCTTCCTGAAATTCAATCTTTCTCAAATTTACTCCACTATTAGGAGGCTTGTTACTCCTGGCTTGGTCATATTTTCCATTCAGCTGGTCATCGAGTGTGTCAGGTGTCCTGCAGTTGTAGGATTTCCTCTTCGCCACCCCATCCTGATCAGCCATGAATCATTCTCCTCCTGTTACAACCTCATACCCTACCTCTTTATCCTCTTCATAAAAATTAAAAAAAAAAAATTGGCAAAAGGTATTTATGGTATACGGTTCATAAATTTCTAATGAGTGGTTTCAATTATAAGAGAAAAACACTTGTCTTCCTCTCAAAATCTATATTGCTCGCTCAAATGTTTTTGACCCCAATGGGCCATCTTCAGGAGATCTTTTCAATAGCTGTGATTTCCATAGAGTGTTGTTCTTTTTTTAAAAATATCTCTGGCGATTGCTCGAGACAGCATCAAGAGTCTTATTTCTTAAGCCGGATTGTGGGTTTTCTTTATAAGTAAATAAAACAAATGTGTCTTCCCCACAAAACTTATATTTCTCCTTCAAACGTTTTCGACTCAAATATGGCATCCTCAGGAGCTCTTTTGAATAGCTGTGATTTCCACAAAGTGTTGTTCTTTTTTTAAAAATATCTCTGGCGATTGCTCGAGACAGCATCAAGAGTCTTATTTCTTAAGCCGGATTGTGGGTTTTCTTTATAAGTAAATAAAACAAATGTGTCTTCCCCACAAAACTTATATTTCTCCTTCAAACGTTTTCGACTCAAATATGGCATCCTCAGGAGCTCTTTTGAATAGCTGTGATTTCCACAAAGTGTAGGCTCGTACTTTTTTTAAAAAAAATCTCAAGCGATTGTTCCACCAGTCTCTTCAGTCATGATTCTTGAACCGGATTGTGGTTTTCTTTATAAGTAAATAAAAACACACTTGTCTTTCCCACAAACTCTATACTTCTCTTATATACGCTTTCGACCATAAAGAGCTTTTTCAATAGTTGTGATCTCCACAGGGCTGAGGCTCGTAATCAAAATGAGTACGCATATTCAAGAGTACGAGCTTCCGCCCTGTGGAGTTCACAATTGTTGATACAGCCCTTGAGGAACCGTTAGGTTCGATAACGTTTGTTCAGAAATATAGAGTTTGTGGGGAAGATAAGTGTTTTTTTTCATTTGCTTATAAAAGAAATCCACAATCCGGCTTAAGAAATATGATTTCAATTATCATTAGAATTTCAATTGATTTAGAAAATGATTAAAAGACCTTCATTGCCGGTGACACTGGGACATCTCTCCACTGTATCCTTTGCCCCTTTGATTTCTCAGGGTCTGAAAGAGAGTGAGTGATTCTACCAGTTGGCATATCAGTTACATTTCAGCTCAGTGCCACATAGTCTCGTCCATATGTCAGCAGATCTCCAAGATCTCCCACATCCCACTCCCCCTTGAAGCCTTCCTACCCCAGTGGAAGATGCAGGAGAAGCCTGGCGCCTCTCGCGTGTAGAAAGTTGTCCCGTACGAGTGGAGGCCCCTCCAAGGCCTCGTGGCCGGCCACTCCCATCCCCAGATCGGCAGTCCTTGTTTTGGAACCCGCTCGTGTAATTAGCGACCCGGGCGTTCTGCAGGACATGTTTCACGCTCTGCGCCTGCAAGGGCGTCACTATCGCCGAGCCAAGGCTCCTTGAGACCCAGCCACCGAAATATGTCCAAATTTGAATATGGGAAGCCGACAGCTAGAACCTACTGATAACTATCATCTTAAGAAATATATAAGAAGTTATAGATAATATGAAATTAATGAGAGGGAATTGAATAAAAAATGTCTATCTGTCCCAGCCAGGACTCAAACCTGGATCTCCTGCTTGCCGGGCCGGAATGTTTCCATTACACCAGATAACTTAGTAAATTCCATCTACACTATCGAGAGCCTAACCCACGAGAAAGACGAATACATCGTCTTGTAGAAGCTCGAAGGAGCTGACATTGTCTAGCTATTTGTCGACTCTCGTTATTTACTTTTTTAATTTTTCTTTATAAATATTAATTTAGTTTAGATGCATTCGTCTTTCTCGTGGGTTAGGCTCTCGCTAGTGTGATGGGAATTTAATAAGTTATCTAGCTCGTCCTGGTGGTGTAATGGGAACATTCCGGCCGGAGATCCAGGTTCGTGTCCTGGCTGGGACAGATAGATTTTTTTATTCTATTCCCTCTCATTAATTGTTTTAAATTTACGTAGATAATAAACCACTACTAAATGAATATTTATAAGTAATATGGTGTGTACAGTTGATCATTTTTAATATAAATTTAATTTATTTGTCTCATTTATAGTAGTGTATTATATAAACTCTACTTAAGCACTAAGAACATTTAATATAGGCAATAAAAATAATTAATTAGATATTAAATTATTTTGAATTATTTTTACTCAAAATTTTGGGTGATTATTATCTCTTATTTAATATCTTAATTACTCTATGACTTGTGCTTACCATATACATTTTATACATATCTTATCTTCTTAAACTTAATAGTATAAGATTATTATAAAGAGCAGAAAAGATATGTTAATGAAATTCTTAATTTTTATTTTATTTGTTAAAGAGTGAGGATTGGTTGGGGATTCGGTCTGGAAATAAGATATAAAAACTAATTTATAAATAAAATAGTTTTTACTATAGCCAATGTTTCACTCTAAATTTCAAGGATAAGTAACAATATAACATACAAACAAACAAAAAAAATGAAAGAATTAAATAATAATAGTGTGTGTAGTCANCAAATTTTCCCAAGTTATTTATTGATTTTTATATTTTCTTTGTGTGTTTCTTTTGTTCTCAGCCTTGAAGGAGGTATGCAATTTTGGCCGAAACGTTGGCAATAATAAAAACTTTTTTGTTTACAAATTAGTTTATATTTATTCAAATCCCAAGACCGAATCCCCGACCAATCCTTCCTCACTAACAATCTCCCTATTTAATAAATGTTTATTTTAGTTTGATTTTATTTGATGATTTTGCAAGAAATCGGCTCCATACTTAATGAATACCAATATACCAATATATGTTACCTCTTCCGAGACTTTTTTGCTTGTACAATGATTTCGGGATGTACTCCAAGAGAAACAGAACGGTGTCATTCTCAGAGCACTTTGGTACTGTAACGGGGACGATTCTGATGGAAAGTAGACCGTTTTGGTCATCAGTTGACGGATGCTTGGATCCAAGTCCGTCGGAAGCCCTTGGGTATTAAGGACGAAGATGAAGAACGATTTCCTCAGCCTTCGTTTCCTTAGGACAGTCGAAGGATCCCGTACTCCTGTCTGTCGGAGGAAGTTATAACACACTGTTTTGAGTTACGCCGAATTCAAAGCCACGTTTCATCTGAGTTTTTTACTTTTGCTTTTAGTAAAGTATAATATTAAGTACAAATTATTCTGATGTACGAAACCATTTATATGTTTTATATATTTTCTTCAGCTATTATCAGAGTCTTCAATAATATTAATAATAATAATGAAAGCATATTTTTTAAATAAAATAAAAGAAATTTTTATTTTATTACATCTATATAAATAATTACTTGCATATAACCCGTCAGCAGGAGTTGTCATAACACTGTATTAATAATACATTTTTTGCCTTTCATAATAGTTTCTATTGTCATAGTTTATATTGTAATAGTGTACAAACATCTACAAAATGTATATAAATCTAAGAGAAAAGTAAACCTTCATAATAACCAATATTGTAATAAAACAATTTGACAATATTTACCTTTACTCTTCTTTCAATAAAAGCTGGTAAATAATTATAAATGTAATAAATATGTTAAATACATACAATTAATGAGAGGGAACAGAATAAAATTTTTTTTTTTTTTTATTCTGTTCCCTCTCATTGTTTAAAATTTACGTGGGATAAAAAACCACAACCAAACAAAATATTTATAAGTTAAATACATACGTGCTTTATCAAATCTAAAAATTATTAAAGTAATTGCTAAAACTATTAAGTAGATGAAACATATCTTAGCTATTGTACTTCCTCATTAAAATCTAATCTATTTTTAAAAATTTCTATAAATAGATGTATTTTCCATAATTTAATATAGTTTGAAATAGTTTTTCATTATTTAGATAATTTATAAGAGGCCCTCTTATTTAAAAAACAGAAATTAAATTGAGTATTTAGATTTTAAATTGAAAACATTTGAAAGAAGTCGTTTTCATTTCAAATTGTATGAGAGAAATGGGGGGTTTAGGGGTCGACATAAATTTATAACCCCTATCATATCGCTGTTATCCACATGGGTGACATGAGGACCCCACAATATTTTCTGTTAAATATATAGAAATGTCACAAAAATGGCTCATTTTAGCACATGCCCCAAGCAGTAGGGTCTTTATGTCCGCGTCGTAATCTTTGAAATCCAATTGGTCCCACCTCGTTCCAGTCACTTACTATCGTCGGAGTTTTGAAACCTCCATAATTTTTCAACCGACTTCACTAAAATAGTAATATGATTCGAAAAAAAAATAAATAACTCAACTCGTTCGGTCTTGGCCTATTGCTATTTGGCTCTTACTGAAACCATCAATTTGATATATTTTAGCAGTGTTTTTATTCCAAAGTATTCGCTGAACTTCGTTGCGAACGGCAATTCCAGAACTATTGAAGCCGAACGCAAGTGCACAGATGTTCATCGTTTCTCTACAAACATCCCTGACGCCTCTGATGTACTAAAGAAATCCAGCTGAACAAGTTTTTTTTTATTGCGAATAAAAACAGCGTTAAAGGATTGAAACCATTGGTAGCCATTTTGCACAAATGGAAAGAAACTTTTAGACTGTGCTACTTTGCTCATGATGGTAATAATTTGATGAATACAGACTGTGACAGTGAACACATGTATTCAGCCAGAAGAAGGACAATGACCGAAAGCGCTCGCCTAAAGAAGATGGTTTGCAGAAACCAATGAAGACAGATAATAGAAGGTATGATAGTTGATGAGAGTTGTTACTTAACTTTGAATAGTCCAGATGAATGCAATTCGAATTTCAGGGGTTTTTATGGTAACTTTTCTCAGACAATTTCTCACATAGCACTTCATATCGTCCAACAGGAATTTATAGAAATAGCCTCAAGTCTTTGCTAATGCTTTTGCTCCCCAGTGTAAAGGTTTCATCATCAATCCACGCTGCAGGGGTTATTAATGCAAGAAATACCTAGTATATTTGTCTAGCAACACTAAATATTCCTCTCTTTTGATTCCTTCTGCATCACTCTATGCCTGGTTTCCACCATGACGACGTGGCTAGGAGTAGCGTCGTGGCGTTTCCTCCGAAGAACAGCTCCCCTCGTCGCACTCCCTTCGGGGAGGGCAATGGAGCGGGTGTACCGAGCCCGTGAGAGCAGACTGGCAGTACGACTAGCAGGAATGCGGCCTTTCTCTAGAAGGCAGTGTTCCCTCGGTCCGCCTCTTACAAGAGGTCCTTATCTCTACGCCTTGCTGATACCCGCAACTCTCAGGTCCCTAGGGGCCCTACACCTAGTACTCTCATACCTTATATTCTCCGTCTTCATTGGTTTCTGTACATCCTCTCCCGTTGGCGAGCGCTTTCGGACACTGTCCATCTTCTGGCCGAATACATACGTTCACTGTCACGGTCCGTATTCAACTGTTACCCTACACCTAGTGCTTCAGAGTAAGGTTATCATAAATGTGGGTCTTATCAAAAAAGTACAAAGCGCTTTTTTTACGTTGTCTTCCCGAATATGCATTTATGCACAAATTTTATACACCAAGCTCATTGTAGTGTATGTGGAAGTTTCATATTGTTATTTGCATTCCTCAAGGTTAGCTAATTAAATTTCAAAGAAAAATAGCCAAAGTTCAATTGAAATATATAATGATTTATTAACTGTAAATGCACGAGGAACCAGAAAAACAATCTTACCACCTCAGCATGGAAGTAACGTAGTAAGATTTTAATTTCAGGCTCCTTGTGCATTTCTTGTAGTTCATTTAGCGTGGATTACATTGAATAATGAATTGGATTACATACCACAATTCATTATTTATAATTATTTATGTTTTTTTTTCTTTACTAGTTTCTAGTGTTATATCGTCTCTTTAAAATAATAAAATTATTTTCCTTTATGACACAAATTTTTTCTAAGCTACCCAAATATTTTACATAAATATATATATATATATATATATATATATATNTATATATATATATAAATTTAGAATGACCATTTTATTGGTTTCTTCAATTTTGAATCGTCGAAGATCTGTTACAAAAGAAAAGGACGTCATCTTGTAACTGAATGCCCTTTGTCCCGTCCTGTACCATTGCTCATTTCCTTTCACAAGTACACATGCCCATCACCGAGACATCTTATTTGATTCCTCACCTAGCACCTGAAGAAGGCTTTGGTTTCTAAAAGCGTTGCGTGAGATTTAAATAAGTTAAGTAATTTTGAACCTAATCATTTTTAGGTTTATAGGTTTTCTTAAGAAAGATAGGTGTAAAATCGAAGAGTTATGGTACTAGGTTGCTTTCCGCTTGAGAAATCTTCTAAAACAGACGAGAAGTCCCGTCAACAAATACGAGAAGTGGGGGTTTTAGGAAATCGCCGACCTGGCACAACACCAGTCACAGTAGGAGTTGCCATTATCCCATGTTGAATGGAGACGGACACGGTCTGCGACGCGACCTTGAGGATGCACTCCCTGCAGTTGCATTACCGCTCAGTCTAGTCCTCCATTCCTCTCTCCATTCAGTGCATTTATCACTCTCCATTTTAGTGCTTACTTCTCACTAGCAACTTGTCCAGCTCCAGCCTTATTATTGACCTCTTGCAAGTCATCAGGACGAAGGAAATCCACAGGAAGCCTAGGAAAGAAAAGGAAGGTTGCTTAGATAGAGATATTCATTTTATTTTATTCATTTTCTTTGTACTACCTAATCGTTATCGCTTGGGATCATGGGTGTTAGCTTGCTAGAAATAACCCTACTACTCAAATCCCTCATAGAATTGGGCTGGCTTTCTTCATCCCAACAATAAAAAGGGCTTGGTTATTCCACTCGGGTTACTTTGTTCTAAGTCGTCTTTTCAAAGGCGACTGTAGGGGAGCAAAGGTAGCTCATGGGATACGTCTCGCAATCCTGGTACTTCGGGTTCAAATCCCACCCAGGGCAAGCTTTTATCGATAAATAAAAGCTTATCCTGAGCCATGGAAGTTTAGAATGTCTTAGCAACCTGTAGATAGCCCCTCCGAACACAACCCTAAGTGGTTGACACATTTAAAAAAAATAATAATAAAGCATCTGTGCAAAGAGAAATTAAAATAAGGCCTCTATTCTTTTACAGATAAAAAGGATTCTCCTGAGTCGATTTTATACAGTAACTGAATCCTGTTTACTCAACTATTGTTAATGATGATGATAATAATTATTAGTATTGTATAATATCCAAATATTTTATCAATATAATAGAAATACACTAAAAATGAAACTATTGCTATTCATGCATTAGCAAATATCCTGTCTTTCGTCCGCTTCCTATATGAAGTGTGTAAAATAAGGATTTTTCTTATAGCTTTTAAATGTTCTTCCGTTTGGGTCTTCCTATGACTGTGGTTTCGAACCACTCACTGGGGAGGTTATTATTCAGAAATAAAAGCCTGGTCGCTTACAATAGGTCTGGGTGCTTGGAATAGTGTGGCGACTGATAGGTTGTCTCTTAAAATAAATAAAAAGCATCTTATCAAGATTTTACTTACTAACTTATCCTATAAGTTTATAGTTGCTCGTCTCCATTTAATGTTTATAAATTGTTTTATGTTTGTTTGTTTTAGTATATTTTCCCCATACCTATTCGATCTGACCCTAGTAGACTTTTGACACTTCAATTCTCTTGGGAAAAATAGTGAGGTTATTCAAGGAGGATTAAAATTTGGAATTTTCATTTCAATGAGCACTAGTCCATAGAACAGGTTGAGCATGATGAATTTTTTTTATTTATACCCTACAATAAATTTTCTGTAAATTCTTAAGAAATTATACAAGAATGTAACTCAAAATGTCAGTTGACCTATTCGACCATCCCCGCCCGGTCAGATTAGTGTCAGCCATAGCAAGCTTCCTCTTTAACCATTACTGGGTCTTCAATATCGAATTTGTGAAGTAAGTATTTGTGATGATTCACTCCATTACGAAGATTGTACTCATGTGTTTGCTTTGTTAGGGATCTTACAAATCATGTGTTCTTATTTTATGATTTATTCTCAGTGTAATTCTCGTCGATTAAAGCCTTATCTTGGGGCGCCAGGCTAGCTCAGGGGATCCGTACGGGTCTCGCAATCCTGACGCCGCGGTTTCAAATCCCGCCCAGGTCAATCTTTTATTTATAATATATAAGCTTGTCCTGAGCCAAGGGTCTTTAAAATAGGGTGGCATCCTGTAGGTAGCCCCTTCCTCCATGACCCTAAGTGGTTGAATGGAAGGCTAACACGCAAAAAAAAAAAAAAAAAGCCTTATCTTGGAAGGTATTTTCTCGTATTATTACAGTATTACGTAAACCTGCTTAGTTTAATAAACTAATACGTAGGAAAAACATTGAGTTTTGCGTTTCTTATGGAAGTTCAGGAGGTTGCTTTCTTTGTAATTCCTCTCAGTTCCATTCCTTCATGTTCAGAGCATCGACTAATTTACTCACAAATCAACAGAAACGAATGGCATAAAAGGAGTCCATTTGTGACTCTCCCCCTTGGGTTCGAGTCGCATTGTCCGCGGCAGGATTGAATGCTTTTCAAGTGGAGCTGGATCCGCCGCCGGCCTCAAATTAACTGCTGGGAGGATTGCGGTCTTGGATCGACCATTCAGCATGAACAAAGCCCCCGGGACAGGGACTCACAAAGACGGCCCAAAGGGGTTGCGGCACGAGGACCAGGCGGATATCGAGTCATCTCCACGAGTCGTTCGTTCACTCTCTGGAACTCGTTCGGAGTGTCGTCATCAGGAAGCCGAGATCGCTTGATGACCGCAGGCTCTTCTCTGGCGTCGAGAAAGAAGTCCTTATCAGGACTTGAGCTCTTATCAATTAGTACCGGTCCCGTTAGGAGTAATTGAAATGTGACGTAACTCTAAGTAGGCCTACGGACGACTATAATTATTTCATAGGAAAGATCTGTTACGCGTGGCAAAGCGCAGTTCTCTTTTGTAAATTACAACTGCCAACTTAATATTGTGAAATTTCTCAGTAATTACTGGCATTTGTGATTAGCGAATCTACTGTTATTTGAATAGTATTAAAAATTGATTCATTTTGGAAAGCATTACGAAAACAAATGAATATATGCTTTAGTTCATTTATGACTCGACTTGATTCTTATACTTCTAAAATCTATAAAAAGTAAATTAAAACACACAATTAAACTTTCCAATTTATATTAAAAGGAAGGAAGAAGTACCTCCCACTTACCTGATTTAACATAATAAGTAACATTTAAGTAACAACTTTCTTAATATATATTTCTCATTGCTAAGTTATAGAATAATAAAAACAAAAAAAATAATATCACAAATCTATTTTTTATTTTTTTTTTTTTTGTTGTGTTAGACTCCCTTGCAACCACTTAGGGTCATTGGAGGGAGGGGCTATCTTTTGCCAACCCATTTTAAACACCCATTGTCCTGAGCAAGCTTCTATTTATAAATAAAAGATTGTTCTGGGCGGGATTTGAACCCGTGGCGTCAGGATTGCCAGACCCGTACGGATCCCCTGAGCTAGCCTGGCACCCCTTATTTAAATATTAATTAACCAACTATTATAGAAGTTAACCTAAAATTCCGAATTTTATTTCTTTATTTTTAAAATTGAGGAACTTTGCGCCCATTATTTTTAATTTAAATAACGCCTAACAGTTTTAGCTAAAAATTAAAAAGAAAAGAAGAAATATATTCGTTTAGATATATATTCGTGTTTAATGATTATGAATTCACACGAACTACACAATTTATTAGAATTGTGGCGCCAGGGTAGCTCAGGGAATCCGTTCTAGTTTCGGAATCCTGGAGCTGCGGGTTCAAATCCCACCCCTTTTAATCATAAATGAAAGTTTGTCCTGAGCCATGGGTGATTAGAATGGGGTGGCAATCTGTAGATAGTCCCTCTCACCCCGACTGGTTAAAAGATATGTTAAAAAGAATGTATTTGGTACTGTACATGAGTATATTTGGCATAGTAATTAAGAATATTGTGCTTCATGACTCCATGAGTATATCCATGAGTATACAGTGCATAGTCCACTGTTTCACTGAATGTAAACCCATTCAGGATTCTTTAAAGAACTCTTACAACAATGGAGACGAGCATTCTTCCTTACTCTATTGTGATACAATAAGTGTAATTAATGTACTATAGTAAACTCAATACAATATATCAGCCAGGAGCGTAGCAGCTCCTGGAACTGGAGAAATTTTTCAATTGCCTCTTATCAAATATTTAAATTATATTATATTTATCTTAACATTTTTAAAGTGTTTTGAATTTGCGTTGTTAGTTAACAAAGACTAACGGGAGTAGTTGAGCTATAAGTAGGAAATATTTATACTTATTCAAAACATTTTAATGAAACTAATCATTCTGTACTGGATTGCAGTAACAATTGCATTTTATAATATACTTTTTCGTTACTCTTTAGTAAAACGGTTAGTCCTCCAAAAATATAGCTAAATATACGTAATATTATCCTGTACTATTATTTTATTTTACTAAGTAATCTGGTATGGTCATTAATAGTCATCTCTTTGGCATTAATTAGTTCTTTTGGGACTAACTTGAATTTTTCTGTTCGTTTTATATTGTTTGATTAAAAAAAAAAATCATGTTCAGTTAAATTACAATTAAAACACTTCTTACAACTTTTAACTTGTTGTAAATAAATAAACACTGTCAAAATGTATATGTTTATATTTATTTTATAAAGTAATTGAGTTAAGTCAATTTTGTACTTTACTAAACTATGATTTAGGGCTATTCAAATTTCATGGGCCCCCATTCTAAATTTCACACACACACACACACACACACACACACACACACACACACACACACACACACACACACACACACACACACACACACACACACACACACACACACACACACACACACACACACACACACACACACACACACACACACACACACACACACACACACACACACACACACACACACACACACACACACACACACACACACACACACACACACACACACACACACACACACACACACACACACACACACACACACACACACACACACACACACACACACACACACACACACACACACACACACACACACACACACACACACACACACACACACACACACACACACACACACACACACACACACACACACACACACACACACACACACACACACACACACACACACACACACACACACACACACACACACACACACACACACACACACACACACACACACACACACACACACACACACNTCTCTCTCTCTCTCTCTCTCTCTCTCTCTCTCTCTCTCTCTCTCTCTCTCTCTCTCTCTCTCTCTCTCTCTCTCTCTCTCTCATACCCTTCCTTGCATCCTACCGTGATACCTTGTGACAACCCCTATGTTTCTCAACTAATAAAATCTTAATGCGTAATTTTGTGAAAAAGCCAAGACCCATCACAAAAAACACGAACGAGCCGTTCCAAATATTTAATCCTTATTAAGCTTCGAAATGCAAGAGAAAATAAATTCTTCAGATTTTAAAAATCAGAGTACGTCTTATAAACCGTGCGTGCATTTTATGTCAACTTCATAGCAGTGTTTGCTTCTAACCATAACCAAAACACCATATATTTTTCTTTTCTTTTTTGCGTGTTAACCTTGACGTTACACCACATATTTTATCACCTTATTCATCCCTTTAATCTATAAGTATATAAAAAGCCATTAAATATTATATTTTTCTGATTTTTTGGTCGTTTTATATTTACTAATTTTTGTATTTCTTAATAATAAACGTTATAAACAGTTAGAAAATGTCATTCATTATTAGTAATTCGCCTGATTGAGATGTATCTCTCAAGATGATGGATCAAGGCCCTCAGTATCCCACTTATCTGTAGCCAGGTCAGTGGGCATGTCAGTACTGTTACTAATTCCCTAAATACTGTAATTATAAGGTCACTGACCTGTTACAGCTACCAGATAAGTCCTACTTATCGTCCCTCTCACACAAACTCTTTTTCTCTTCTTCTAACCCCAAATTCTGCCTGTTTTCTCAATTTTGTAGGTTATTAAGATGAATTTGCATATCACCAACAAATTTTTGTTTAATTAGGAAGTATGTACTCTCAATTGAATGCAAATTCTTTGTTTATATGTTACAATCATTATAAAATTTGTTAATAACTAAAAAGGTATGAATATAATATTTATAAGTAATCCTGCTTGTTTAAGTATATGTAATCAGTATTTACCTAATTTAATCATATACGCGTTAGGTATGAGAGAATCCTGAAGCATTATGCACCGATTCAAGCACAGGATCTCTCATGTCTGAAGAGGAGAAGGTTCTCCATTGCATCATCAATCCATCTCATTATGGGCCAGACAACCCCCTCGCTCAGTTCATCTCAGCGTAAAGGTTAATCTCTCTAGCTGCTCCATATCGGCCGTGTGTGTAAACGTATCTGTATTCGCAACATGCTCCTCCAGGCACCAGGAGCACAAGATATAACCGAGTGTTCTTCATCTCATCTTCGTCATCCGACTCTCCAGTGAGAGGCTGATTTCTATGTACAAGTACGCTGGTTTCATAGACAGTTAGCTCTATTTCTCTAAATGGAATGTTTGCTATGTGGAATGTTCTCTCTAACAGATTTCCTAATCAAAAATATAACTATATATCAGGAACAGATTTTATATAGATTATGGATTATGAGATAAACAGTTAAGAAAGTGTATTTACTTATAATAACATAAGCTTTGCTATGCACAATAATTCGTAGAATATTGCAGACAATAAAAACTATTTGTAGAGTGTATGCCATACCACAATAAATTTATGCATATATATATAAATANGACGCCGCGGGTTCAAATCCCGCCCAGGTCAATCTTTTATTTATAATATAGAAGCTTGTCCTGAGCCATGGGTGTTTAAAAAAGGGTGGCAACCTATAGATAGCCCCTCCCTCCAATGACCCTAAGTGGTTGCAAGGGAGGCTAACACAGCAAAAAAAAAAAAAAAATACTAATCTTCCGATTCAAATTAAAACACAAATAGCTCGCCTTGAATTCTGTGGTATCTCTGAAGAAGAATCGCATATGTATAGTTCGGGGACTGTTATTATAGTCAACCCGCAATACAAGGAAGTGTTACGAGAATAAGCGGATAAAACCTAATTCAAAATATGACCTTCGAATGGTCTTAAAGTCATCAAGAAGAATGAAACTTCATTTCCACTTATACACGTGCAGAAATGGAGAAATCAAAAGTATACTTATTTACCTCAATCAATAAAGATGAATTAAATATATAAAATTCTTAGGAGTAATAGAAAAATAAATGATAAATTATTATTAAGATTAATAATATGAAAATAAATAAATACTATAATAACGAATACTTATTTCTATGAGAATACTGAATGTAATCAGAATCGAAACAAAAAAAAAATTATCTTATTTAAAGAGAAGCTTTGAGGAAAATTTCTACATTAGTTTCATCAATTTCCAAAATATAACCTGACAAATTTTGCCCGACGAGATGGGATATCACTGTAGAATCATAGATAAACTTCTGTTTGGCGCCATCTTGACTGGGCCTCTGTAAGACAATCCTAATTTTTTTTTTTAAATAATTTTCTATTCATTCCATTTTGTAAGATAAAAACTGTTTTAAAACATTTATTCTTTTAGTTTTATTTATTAAGTCTATTATGTCATTTATATGTATTTTGCCAAGTTCTATTAGTTAATTCCTTTAAATCCCTTGCAGTTCTTAATTCTTCTAAGGCCTATACTAATCTATATACAACATTATCATAACCAAGGAATGCGTAAAATTTCATGCGGTAATAATACTAAAAATAAATACTCTTATTTTATATATATAGTTATGAAATGTTCTGATTTAAATGTAGTAAGCTTATAAAACCGAAAATCCAAAGAGGTATAAATAAATGTGTTAAAATGTTTCTCATTTGAGACTTCCTTTTCTGTAGTTATATCTGGACCCATTCAAAGACTGAACTATGTGGAGTTAACTAGATGTGTAAATCAGAGCTGAAAGGAAGATATTAAGGTAACTCATTATGGGCGACAGGAACATCTGATCACAACTAATTATAAGACAAGAGTTCTTGGCTGACCTATTGCTAGCCACTTCCAAACCTATCAGAACTAATGTTTGTTTTTTTTAGATGGAGCTGTTTGTTTTACTCTCATCTATCCCCCAATTATCTAGGCAGAGTTCTCTCTAAATATAAGTTAGGGGAGTCAATATGGTCTACTTTCGATAATGATATTTCCTATATTGTGCTTAATGCAGCTATGCTAATTTTTAATAATTATATGTTCTCTGTTGTGAGGAAAAGTACAATACTAATTCTGCAGGAACTGGTAATTTTTTTATACATTTCATCCTAAAGTATGGTTTAACCAAAATCCAAAAAACCTTTCTTTTCGATCAATGTCACTAGATAATTTTGTATTTTTTAGCTTCGCCTTTTTTCTTGGCCAATTCCACCTCCGATCTCTCAGAGCCGATCTCTTATGTTCAATCTCTGATAATTCTCTTATGTTAATCTCACCAAACATGTGAGGGCTCCTGAGTTTCTTGATAACTGAAAATGTCTTCAGAAGTGTGCGTCAGTTTCTTGAGAGTGCTTGTACATGAAGTGCCCAAACACACACACACAAATACACTTCTTTAGTTTAATAAAAGACTTCAACGTGACTAAGAGTTTTTCACTCCGGATTAAATGGAGTTCCCGTTGGACTTGCAATGGGCTCGTTAGAGCACAATCAGTTTCCTTGAGGGGACGAAGTTCTTCTATGATTTGTGTTATGTGCAGAATTTTCAAAGTTTTTTCTCAGTATTCTTAATAGATAGCTATGCTTTGAAGACATCAATACTTACCGAAAAACATATCCATAAACATGTTATAATTGATGAGATCCAATTCTCAAAAATCACTTTCATGTACTGTAATTTTGTAGAGAAAATCACTTTGTCAGATAATTTGTCACCAGTAGACTAATGGATCTCAAAAAACTAGAGAGCCATTTTTCCTTCCCAAGAAAACAATGCTGTTGCTCTTGTACTGCCTTACCCTCTCTGGTATACCTCTACAAGCACTATATGGCCCCTTAGTGAACAACCTTTATACAAATATTGGGTGTTAGGGATACGAATCGAGAATCTTCTGTGGGGACCAATCTACGATCTGACTTTTTTTTTTTTTTTTTTTTTTTTTTTTTTTTTTTTTGCTGTGTTAGCCTCCCTTGCAACCACTAAGGGTCATTGGAGGGAGGGTTAAGAAGCAAGCAGCCACTGAAACAAAGCCAAAAATAAATAAATAAAGTCTAAAATTATTCTTTAATTAAAATTAAATTCAACAATTAATTTTTGGCGGTAGTTAAAGGCCCCTTTAACATACGCATGTATATCTTGCCAGTCACTTCCATCTAAAAATAAATGTACACTCTTGTTTACCTAACTTATTGTTCATGGATTATTTACTGTGCAATCACGGTTCCTGACATGCCAGGGAGTCCGGGTTTTTCAATCTCGAAAATCAAGGTTATTCTATTGTTAAACAATCATTTTGTCATGCTTCAAAGGAGGGGTTGGAAAAAAAAATGTATTCAAAGTATTTTTCTCCATGGGTCGGTAGCTATATATTCCGCTTAGAACTGATTGTCTTTAAACAGGTTTGAAACTTATCTTTACTGCTCTTGCCCTTTAAATCCTGTAACTAAATCTGATCCCTGTTATACAAACTTAAAATGTTCCCAACAGATTTAATCTTTATTTAATTTAAATAATCTATAATTTACTGTGTGTACACGTCACACAGTAACTTACATCTTCAATTAGCTTGAAATAGTTTACGTGGGAACTCTTTGCATGCAAGTCACGCACTGAGCATCCACTTAGCATTTCCCACTTACCATTATACATACATATACAATTTTTTTTAACAAAATGAATTTTTATTAATGTACTTCTGAGGTAGGCTTAAAGATAATTGTTTTTGTTTTTTTTTTAATATTTGAAAAATAAAATATAACCCTGACTGTAGTTCAGTCAAGAGTTATATTTCATTTTTAAAGTAATAGTACGATACAATTGAAGTTAGGGAGTGTGGTCTTTTAGAGGAAGGCCTGAATTAGAGATTTCTTTCTTAATATTCGTTATTAATTTTTTTTTTTTGAGAGAGAGAGAGAGAGTGAGAGAGAAATTGGGTCTATGGACCCCTTCTCCTTGCACTGTGATGTTACTTATTTATTTCATTTTTTTTTCTCTATATCATCAAATTACATGATATTAATAACAGAAAGTAATAAATAAATAAATTATTAATTTTTAAAAAAACAACATTTTTTTAGCGTTAGACCAACGCTTAAGCATTATAATTCACAATTGACTTGGTAAAATGAACTTCTTTATGGACACAACTCTTGCTAAAGTTGACTGGGGACGACACACCAGATTCTCTGTTAAGCACGAAGTGTGCTGCACACACCCGGCATGCACTAGACTGTGTTGCAGTGCTGAAAACGGAAGCCTTTGAGACTTAACGGGGGGCGAACAAAGAGCCTCTTATCTGCGAGCGGTTTAGTGCATTTGTTCGCTCTCAAGAGCCGGCTCCTCCATAACTCAACTCCTTGAGAGATCGTGCATCTCTCTCTAAAGTTTTGTGTTATTAATTTGTAAAATAAGTTTTTAAATAACAATTAAAAATGGTGTTGTATTACTTACATCCAATTTTAAAGAAAGAAAATTGAGGCTTTAAAATAGATTTTTCCTCACTCCTCGCAGAAAAGAGTCTTTCGTGGGGTCTCTACCTGAAAGTATACAGTTTTTATTGTAAACTGCACCAGTCCAATTGAAATAGTTGTGTTTTTTATTATAGTTAATTGACAACTAACCTACTATAGCATCAATTATGTAAAATTCGTCCGGCAGATGCTGTGTAATCTATGCTGGCGACTATGGTGCATAAGCAATATAATGCTGATGCCCTCAAGTTTCGTGAAATATCGAGATGATTAAGAGTAATTGACGAAATTCATTTTATTAGCCGGTGACAAGAATGATCGTAAAAAGTAAGACTACTAAAAATATAAACATAAAAAAATAACTCTTTAATCCTATCACGTCATATAAGCTTTCTCGTTACTCAAGTAACAACGAAAAATTTCGATTAAAAATTTTGATCTCTCTATGAATCCTCCATCTTCCTCTCTATGGATCTCTCTATTTTCCTCAACTGATTTCAACCAAAAATGAATTCATTCAGGTTCTTTATATNCTATATTATAAATAAAAGATTGACCTGGGCGGGATTTGAACCCGCGGCGTCAGGATTGCGAGACCCGTACGGATGAGCTAGCCTGGCGCCCCGAACGATCTGCCTTAAGCGAGTCACTCAGTCTAAACCTTTATTTGCACTAATAAATACTTATTTATATTTTAATAAAAAAATTGTAATGTAAAACTATAGACTGAAGGATGTCAATGCTTAAATTTTAAATTTCCAATTCGCCCTGACTTCGGAAATATAACTGTGGTATTCAATCAATTGTACTATTATTTTTCAATAAATAGATATTATTAGTTGTTATCTGATGATTTCCTGATAATGGCTATAGTTCTTAGTTCAACTTTCACTAATGTTTTCGCAACTTCAGTCCCTGTAACTCCACCCTGTACCAGCAGCTGGTCACTTCTAAGTATGGAGTTGATCTCATCCAAATCATGAAATATTTTTTCCTTATACCCATTTAAACTACATGTTTCTTATTTTAATAAGATATATTGGCAGATGGTTCATAACCTAATTCCTAATTTAGCTGGTTAATCTTTCTTTTTTATTCAACTGATTTTCGTTAGATTCTATAAATGAGTAATTATATCCTTAGGGTGGGTGATTCGTAGTTGAATTCTTAATGCCAACTGTAGAAAGGTCTGCAAAACTTGATTTAAATATAAAGTTCATAACGATGGATGTTAGCACATCTATTGATTTTTTGTATAATAATACAAAAAAATTTTTTTTTTAAATCAGTGGTGTCTATGTTTGACACCACTGAATTCAGAATTTCATTATTATACAAAAAATAAAATAAATAAATTACATTAGTTTTTATTTTAAACCATAAGGTATTTCAAGATAAATTTGTTGACCGTCAAGTTTTATGAGGAGAGGATATCTGGAATTCGGTCTTGGTAGTTGAAGAATTAGAAACCAATTTGTAACTAAAAAAGTTTTAAAAACTTTTTCAGTTGAAAATTAGCTTTTAATTCTTCAACTACCAAGACCGAATTCCTGATAATCCTCTCTTCATAAGGTATTAATTTCATTACATTTTGGCCTGAATTTACTCCAAAATATTTTTTTTTTATTTGCTTACATTTGTAATAGTATTATGTATTCCTACCTAAACAAGCAAAAAACTTGTTGAAAACTACATCCGTGAGTTTTGCCCCCTTGGAACTGGATCCCACGCTATCTCGGGCTTCGGGTTTGGGAGTTCAAGTTCTACAGGTTAAGGATCACCGGGAGTACCCGAAGAACCACTCTCTGGGTCAAGGAAGTCAGGCGAGTCCCAACTGCGCCACATCTGGATCCGCTGAAGGTAATGGTCGTGTTCCAGAATCCAGCAACGGAGCAATTGTTGGCAGCGCAAACTCATTCGTACGCTAACTATAGTTATAGTAATTGAAGCATATTCACATGCCCAACGTACAGAAATCCTTTGAGGGCGTTTGGAAATATTTAAAATTAAGCAATTTCATTCGTTTGTAACCAAAATAATTTAATCACACTTTATCAGTTGATCCTTATTTAAATAACATGAAGATTATATAAAAATCATCGAGATTGGTAGGAACCTTCCAAGATACACTCACGTTCAAAGCGAAAGGATTTACACAAAACTCACCAAAAAGAGATGTGTGTTTAGATAATCTGAAATTCAGTCTGACGTTCAGTAAAGAAATAACTATACATTTACTATTCAGTGTCATTGAACAAATAGAATAATGACTTCCCCCTGATTTAGGATCAGTTTTAATCCTCGAAGCATTTGAAGACTCTGGACATTTAAGAAAATACTTCGATATTAAGCAAAATATTTATTAAGTTTTATGTTATTTGTAGTCTTTTGTACTCAATTGAATGTATATATTGAAAGAAGATGTTACTGATGAACTATAATGCTGCCAAATATGTATTTCTATGGCCTTCATGTATGCAAATTTTATAACAACTTCTCTATTGACATCAAGATGACTGGTCATCAAAATTACCAATTGTAATAAGGTTTTCTATATCTCAAATACGTAAGTATATTCTTGTTCGAATGATTCTGATAATAAAGAAGTTTTCAAGGATCTTTTGACATTAGCAAGGAATTCTTGATATATATATATATATATATATATATATATATATATATATATATATATATATATATATANATTCGCCTCCAGGGTGAACGGCCGGCATCGCTAGGCTGACAGTTCGACCGTGTTTCCTCTATTGAGGACTGACCAAAACATAACGGTGGCCGTGATTTCTCAGTCTCCCAAAATTTTTCAAAATATTCGAAATTATAAATAAAAAAACTTGGACAAAAACTAAAAAAAACTGTTAACCTACTAAAACTTATACCCTAACAAATAACTTCTCATAATAATATCTACGGTCAAAAAACTTTCCATTTGATTTTTAATGTTATTTTTTTCTTCGTATCACCGTACATGAAAGTATGTTGACTTATAAATAAAATTGTTTTTAAATTGAAATTTGGAGTTGAGTAGCTTTTCTTAAGCGCTGTATCACGTTCTGCTTTCAACAGTACCATTGAGTTGTGGGATGAAGGAGGCAGGGGTTAGTAGGGTCCGCCCCATTGACACCCGGCAGGTGGACTGCCCTCACTGGCAAGGGTGCTCACTGCCTGAGGTCGCGTTTGGATCAGGGACCTCTCGAGGCCGACTCCAAGTTTCTAGCTGGCTCGGATTCTTGTTTGTTGATAACAATCCTTGAACTGCTCCCGTTATCCTCTATCACAGTTCTTAAGTAACTACCAGCGAAATCCGTCAAAAGTCCGGCTAGTTGATTACCGATAAGTGCTAATTTCATAGCTTTTTTGCCACGAAGAACAAAATTTGCTTTTTAAATTTTAATTTTAATAATATTACTTTTGCATGAACCAAAAAAAGTACTTTGGAGGTTCTTAACCTGTTGATGTTTCCGTCATTTATTATTAAATTTGAAAAATTAATAAATTATTTATCGCATCAAAATACATCAGTATGTTCCATTTTACTGCTCTGTAAAATCAGTTTGATCAGAGAATAAATACATTGTTCCGAAAATGGCCTGCTCACACACTACTTCCAATTTTTAAAATGAAAAATATTCTCCATTGGAAATGTACAAGAATGTGTCACTGGAAATCGCAATTTTTTTCTCGCAGATTTATTATGTGTGTTTTATACTTGGCTTTGACGTAGCTAAGTCTTCATAGAGCTGTGGTTTAAAATATAATACATGTTATTACTTTATTTTTACAAAAATACAGTTAAAAAAATTAATGTTATTTGATAATTATTATTTAAATTTTGTTGATTTTAGTATAACTTTTATTTTTTGATCATTTATTTAATGACCAAAGTAACGAGTAATAAGAGTAATCCAACCCAATGTGCAATGCAATTAGGCTTAAATGGTCAATTGATTGTCTGGGTCATGTCTATTTAACGCCCCATTAACTGTCTAGATCATCTGTTTTCTTTAGTCTTATGTTATTGTCTAGCAGTTGGGTAGCAAAAATAAGTCAAGAAAGAGCATTCTTTTGTATTTTTATGTACAACCAGTTTTTATATTTAAATTTTAGGCAGTTTTATTCTACTAAAGCTTTAAAATACGGTTTAAAGAAAACCTTTAATTTGTCAATCGAAGTTTATAATTTGAAAAGAAAAAAAAATAGTCAAGTATAAGATAAAATGCGTATTGTCGAGATTTTATTAATATTTAAGTATTCGATAATGACTAATATTTTACATTTTAAAACTTGGAAGTAGAGTGTAAGCAGGCCATTTCCAACACATTGCATTTATTCTCTGATCAAATATTGATTTTACTGATTTTACGGAGCGGTATACTAGAAAATCCTGATGTCTTTTGATGCGTTGAATTAATTTATTAATTTTTCAAATTCAGTAATAAACAACGGATAAATTAGTATTATCATGACATTTTTTTAATTAAAAAAAAAATAATTTATAACCTTTCTTCAATTATTCCATAGCAATCCTCTTGACAAAATTAATTAATAATTTATAAACTTTCTCAAGTTAAGTGTAGCAATCCCCTTGCCGAAATTGAATTTTTATAACTGATTTTGTTTGTTACATTTATTTCACTATGTAAATTGCTCTTTAAAAATAAAATAAAAGCAATTTATTATGTCAAGCTAAAAAAACATTCAGAATATAGAATATTTTTGACTTTTTGAGTTTTAAATTGAACTTCAACTAATTCTTACGATTTTATATTTTAATTGATTTTCTTTATTTTTTTTTTAAATTTGATTTTAATTAGATATTTTCTGTTGGGGTTCGGTCAAGGTAGATCCGAAAAATTCAATTAAAAAAATGTGTAATTTTATAATTATCTGCCAACTTTTCGGCTTACATTGTAAGCCATCTTCAGGGCTATCTTAAAGGTATGAAAATATACAATAAATGTTTATTTGGTTGTGGTTTATTATCCCACGTAAATTTTAAACAATTAATGAGAGGTAAAAGAATATTTTATAAATATTTTATTCTATTCCCCCTCATTAATTGTTTAAAATTTACGTGGGATAAAAAACCACTACCAAATAAAATATTTACAAAGAAAAATTGAATAAACCTCTCCCCGTTAGGAATCGAACCTGGTCTCCTGCTATCCGGCCCGGCGTGCTTAACCATTGCACCACTAGGACGAGCTAGATATCTCATTAAATTCCCCCTACACTAGCGAGAGCCTAACCCAAGAGAAAGACGAGAACTTCGTCATAAACTCGAAGGAGCTGACATTGTCAAGCTATTTGTCGACTCTCGTTATTTACTTTATTTATTTTTTCTTTATAAATGTTTATTTGGTTGTGGTTTATTATCACAAGTAAATTTTTAACAATTAATGAGAGGGAATAGCCCCTGGCTGGGACAGACCGATTTTTTTATTCTATTTCCTCTCATTAATTGTTTGAAAATATACAATTTTTACTGAACCCTAACAAATAACTTCTCATAATAATATCTACGGTCAAAAAACTTTCCATTTGATTTTTAATGTTATTTTTTTCTTCGTATCACCGTATGGTACATCTCAGGGAGGAAGTAAGTCGTTACTGGTGCCCCATGGCGTGTCCCCGAATTCCCGATCGGACGTTCCACTTTCTGTCCGGGAGAGCCATATGTCCATCCCTGGCCTCAGGAATCAGCCCACACCCATCTCAGAAAAGTTCTCGATTCCCTCTCACTTCTGGCCGGTCCCGAAATTGGGAGAGTGTCAGGATGAAGAGACATCCTCCTTGATTTTCCCCATTCATCCCGGTGGTCCCGATGGAATCCCTTTGGAAAAAAGTAATATAATATTTTAGTATTTCATGGACGCGGTGGAATCTCTTCTGGTGGACTCTGCGGATGAGGATGTAAAAGATTTCTCTTGAGGAATGCGATGATATTCACATTGGCTCAATGCAATATGGTGAGATTCCACCAATCATATGCAGGAGCTAAAGTCATGTTTAGGATTATAGATGTGTGTGAATGTTTTCTGCAGATCTTCTAAGAAAAAATAATGTAGTGGAAAATTTTGTATATATTAGGAGTGAGAGATTTTTTCAAAACCTAATTTAAAAAAAAAAAAACACAGATAGAGTTCGTCACGTAGGGGCTTCGTAAACCCCGTAAAAAAATAAAATAAATGACGAATTATATCATATAAGCCGGAGAGAGCACTGGACAAAAAATATAGACTCTGCTATCATATTCATGTATTTAATTGCCTTCTTTAATACTTTTACGTTAACATTTTATAGAAAAAAAAGTTTTTAAAATTAAATTTTTGCAACTATTACGTTTATAAAATCTTTACATAAACCACATTAAACTGTTATTTAATTTTAAAATTACTTTTTTTTTTAATTACACTTATAATTTTACACCTGTTTCGTTCAAATCAATTTTTATCTTTATACAGATAATGAAAATATTAATATTTAAAATTTAGATCTCCCTCTGTACCCACCCTCACCCTCGACCAATTCTACCAATGAGGAACGTATATATATATANTCAAGTATAGTGTCGTAACAAGGTATTTCGTGAGAACTGGGCGAAATTCAGGACTTTTCCTATTTTCAAAATTAAAGATTCTTTGCCAAGGATAAGTCACACAAATTAATTGCATTATTACCTCCTGGATGTTTTGGAAATTTTTTTTAAGTTCCATCTATAAAACTTTTTATTTAAGTACCATTAAATTATTTTCTTATTGGTTTGATAAATATATAAGTTGGGGATAGCACATGTTACACGAAATCAATAACAAAGAATTACCGTGCCTTGATATGTATATTATCATTTGAGTAAATTACCTTGTCAGGTACTATCTTTTTTGGGGCAGAAAGGATTATCATATTTTCCTTATATGAGTCATTTGTTATTATTTAACAGTTTTAAGGTAACTCACTTCCATTCTGTTGAGATGAGTATGGTGAATTCTCATGTTGATCTTAGAGATACTCATTCACATATTCAGAAAGATTCCAATTTCTTCTATAAACTTTTATAAGAGCAGTTATTAACTTCAGTCCGCTATGGTTAATTTTAGTATCAATTTGTAAAGGTATTTATGAGGTAAGCCGTTTAGGTTCACATCAGCACCGAGCCGAGACTTTTTATTTGGCTTGTGTGGATTCATTTCTGTTATAAAGAAGGCATTTATTTTCTATCTCACTTTCAGAACTCATTAATTGAGAATAACACACGTCCTACAGAATAATTGTGGTTCTATGTGGGATGTGGTTTCTCCCGTTTTTTGCTATCGTGTCAGCCGGTTCGTTCCTCAGTACACCTGTGCGCTCTGGCACCCATACGACCAAACGTCAGACAGGTTAGAAAATATAGAAAAATATAAAATCCTTTATATTAATAAATTAATTAATAAAAGGCTTTATTGAAACTATATAACTGCATAAGTATATTATACAATTATTTTTTATGAACTCATTCACTAATGTATACAAATTTGTCTTCTACTCACTCTGAGTTTTCATGATAAGTATCATTAAAAATAAATAAATTTTGGATTCCTTTTGATATCTGTCAAGTACTGGCCAACTTTTCGAATCGGTGATTTTTATTTTACAAAATATTCAGCTGCTTATAAGATAGGCCTATTATCATTCTCTTCAAACAGGTTAGGTTTATCAGATGATTTGAAAATAGTGAGTAATAGATAAAGAGCTGTCATTTATGAAAAATTATTATTGAATATATTTATTTTGTAAGAGCTAAAAATTATTTTTATACCATTAATCATAACTCCCATTCTCTTCATCCTGTTTCCACAATTATAGTATTCATTAAGAATGGAATGGGATAAGCGATTCAAAATAAATCGCCTTTATTTAGAAATGGCGAGCACTCCTTAAGAGGCGTCATCCAGAGCTCATTTGTCGCAGGAATAGTCATAAGGTGATTCAGATCTGACTGGCCACTTAGGATATCATTAAGGGTCATTTTGCCGAGGGCGTCTAAGAGACAAACAGCCGTGGAACTGGTGAGGTCAGAGCCCGACAAATCCCGAAAGTGAACGAGATATGAGAGTGCGATTCGCCTCCAGGGTGAACGGCCGGCATCGCTAGGCTGACAGTTCGACCGTGTTTCCTCTATTGAGGACTGACCAAAACATAACGGTGGCCGTGATTTCTCAGTCTCCCAAAATTTTTCAAAATATTCGAAATTATAAATAAAAAAACTTGGACAAAAACTAAAAAAAACTGTTAACCTACTAAAACTTATTAAAGTCTGCGTAAATAAGCAGATTTCCTTGTTTCTTTATGAAAAGATCTGTTGACATTTTTTCTAAAACAGCTTCATAGTAGCCTCATTTCGTCTCTCAGGAAATGCTTAAACTAAGCAGATATCCAATATATATTAGTCCACTTACAGGTGGCTAAAAAAAAATATTACGGAAGTACTCTCATTTAAAAATTCTAAAATTTAAAAATAATAAGTCTAGAAAAATTAGACTTTGTACGACAGGGAAGGAAAGTACAGGAAGGATAGAATTTACACCTTCTATGTATAATAAATTTTCCCACAACAGAGAATAAAAATTGTGTTAATTATTCAACTTGGTTTTTATCTATTCCCTCTCCTCTCCCCCCCACCAGGCTTCAACCAAAATATATCCTTTTATCGC
The DNA here is from genome assembly GCA_000696205.2 of Oncopeltus fasciatus. Classification (NCBI taxonomy): domain Eukaryota; kingdom Metazoa; phylum Arthropoda; class Insecta; order Hemiptera; family Lygaeidae; genus Oncopeltus; species Oncopeltus fasciatus. The sequence goes on from KZ807130.1 coordinate 278,201, forward strand.
ATACCCTTTTTAAAATTAAGCTTAAACACTTAATTTGGTTCAAAGAAAAAAGAGAGCAACACTCAGGTCTTCTAAGTTACATTCTTAGATGTAATATTTTATTTTAGATATAATGTTGTAATTAATAAAATAGCATTTTTCACCCAATGTGTTCTTTTAATTTTTTTTTACTATACTAATAACTAATAAGATATTATGATTTTAAGTTTTGATCATTTAAATCCCCTTCTTCATCAACTGACTTTAGCCATTAACGACTCTAATGAAGTTTTCAAAAATAAGCTTTAATACAGAATTTTGTTTCTTTATTTTAAAAAATGGTGGACGATTGAACCTGATCATTCATTATTGATAAATGGAGAGATTGAGAGAGGTTTGAAATTGTAGCAACCCCTTAACATAATTGATAAAAAATGCCCTTTTGGCATTTTTCAAAAGTCGTCTCACGGAAGAATGTGAATAGCTTGATTTAAAAAAAAAAGTTACGTGCTAAAACAAACTTGTAGCTTTCTGCCCTTGGACAAAACGGACCTAGCTGAGATTCGCAAGTTCATTGGCCCTGGAGCAGAAGGCGTAAACAAACAAATAGTCCAAAAGAAACGTCTGGTACACATACTGATCGTTCTAGAACTTAACAGGCTTCTTCTAATACGTATTCAAGTCGGTGCTCTGCCATTTAAATATATACTGGGTGCGCCGACCTTTACTTCTGCGAGGAATCGTAGCAACATGTTCGCGGGTTGCGTAATAAACGAATTTTTGGGTAATTGGTAAAAATTGGCATTAAACCTACCCTTGGTTGCTTGCACCATAAAGTCGTAGTTAAATGCCGTGTTTCTTCATGTTTTTTGTTTTCTTTTTACCATATTTCTGCTTTAAAAAATCCGGGGGAAAGGGACAGAAAATTAAAAGACTAGTGTGAAGTCAAAAAATGGATAAATTTCATCACCCTCGTATCTTCTATCTCCACCAAATTATTTTCATGGAATTTTAATATTAAGTTTAAATGTAATAAATAAATGTTTATAACCTCTATATACAATGTGATTTATGAGGTAATAGTGGTTCGGTCGGAAATTGTATTTAAAAAATTCAATTTTCTATCAAAATATTAGGTTTTTAAAATATTCACTGACTTTTCGAATTAAATAGAAAGCCATTTTCAGTTCTATTAACATATTGCAGTGTCGTGAGAGTAAAAATAAATATATATAGTACAATCAGTTATACAACCGAAGAAAATTGACAGGAAAATAAGTAAATGAGACCGTGAAAAGTATATTATTAAATAGTGAGACACTCATTTCCCAGTAAAATTATTATGACATGTAATTCTGTTAATAGCCCTGAAGATGGCTTACACTGCGACTGTTATTACACTATTTTTTTATAATGCAATTTTTTTTTTTTTTTTTTTCATTTTTCGGGTCAAACCCTAATTATTTCTTAAATAGTATATCTACACGGCCAAAGACATCTCCATCTGAACTACGATGAAGTTGCATTAATTTTTTCTCTGAAAATTCAGATTTCATCAGTGAATTCTAGACATCACCAGAGCTCAACTCCTAATAGAACTATACAAATAAAAAATCATGAAGGTTTCTAGAAGAAAACAAATTAATCCCATAATTATCAGATATCCAGTAAGAAAATCAAACGTTGGTTTCTTAACGAGACTTTTAAAAAATGTCTATATTTCACGAAGAATCCTACGTTTCATAAGCTAAAATAGGGTCTGTTCAAAATTGTATATTCATAATCATATACATGGCATAAATGGAGAGTTTTCGACCGCGGAGATTAATAGTAGATAATTTGTTGGGGTTTGGTCAAGGCTGACAACCTTGACCGAACCCCAACAAATTATCTACTGTGTATTTTGTATAGTAGATGTTTTTTGTTGGGGTTCGGTCAAGGTTGATCCAAAAAATACAATTTAAAAAACGTGTATTTTTTATTATCTGCCAACGTTTCGGGCTGAAATTGTGAGCCATCTCAGGGCTATCATGAAGTCGAGGGGGAATGTGTTGTCACCCGTGTCCCATATTCATGTCTGAATGTAAGCCGAAACGTCGGCGGATAATAGAAAATACACATTTTTAAAATTGTCAATCAACCTTGACCGAACCCCAACAAATGAAATATCTACTAATAATCTCTACGGTCAAAAACTCTCCATTTGTATGTTGTGTATTTTTATTGGCTCTCTAGTACCCGCAGTTAATTTAAATAAAGAAAAAAAAATCTACTCGAGGTTTAATCTCCTTTACTCAAACCGTTGTATAGGTTAGTTGATAGCTGAGACGAGCTTTGGGGGTAGGAGTTTATGGAGGACGACCTATATATACGGGATATTCTCTTTCATAAATCTGTGAAGAAATTAAGACCATATGTAATAAAAATATGTTGTTTATCTTTATATGTATCTTCTGCTTATTTAACCTATCTTCCAGCCACTTAGGATCATTGTGGGAGGAGCTTATCTTTACTTGTAAGTAGCCTCACTAACACTTCGTAACATCCATAGAAAAGTTTTTTGGATAAATAAAAGTTCGCCCAGGGCGGGATTGGGTGACCCCCCTCCATCGAATGAGGATCGCTTCAGCTAAATCAGTACTCTAGATACTAACATCATTAGCTGTTATTATCTCAATTTAAATAACTGTCAGTAAAAGTTTAATACCTATAGATTGAACTATTGACATAAAAAAAATGTATAAATATTTAAAAGAATTCATGACATAATGATTACTAAATCAAAAAGTTCACTATTCATTGATTGTAATCAATATTTACGGTAGTTTATTTTGAAAAATAACAAAACAATAAATTATCTTATTCTCATTATCTCGCATTCATAAAACGCTCGACAGTACTCTTTAACAGTGACTTAGTCGCTCACATAAGGGTTAAACAGTTGATGCATCTTTAAGTTGGCTTATGTTACTGTAAACATACAAGTCACTGATTAGTTACTGACCTGAAATTGATTGGACTTTATTGTGAGATAAATGACATAAATACATAACATCTTGTTTATCATTCAAAAAGTACTGTTGTGAAATTAAGTCCATCTGTCAAGTTAATTTCTTTTTTTTTTCTTATATAAATAAATGCAATATCCAAACTAAAATAAAACTGTATTATTTAACAATTATTATTGATTGTTTTTATAGTGTTTAAATTTTTATCAAAGAACCCTCTGAATTTCTCATTTCGTGCATACTTTTTCATACACTTCCTTCAGTACCCTTTTAACATTTAGTCCACTTCCTGTTCAGATATTTCTTCGTCTGGTCAAAATTATTCCCAGATTCATTCATAGCAGGACATACTTCTATTCCATTTTAACAGCCACTATTAAGTAGACTTCATGGTGGAAATTGATCATGACTTCCAGTAGCTTTGTTAAGAGCATGGGAGAAGACTCCTGGAATTATGGGAAGTAATCTTCGTGGAGATATTGCTCTGATTAAAATGCTGATAAGAGAGATAACTGGCGAGCTCCCGTGGGAAGACGCTCGAGTCGAAGAATTACTTTTGTTGTTCGCTATCAAGAAAGCTTGTAAAATTATCAGCAAAGAATTTACATGTGATAACATCACTTTCTATGGTACTCAAATAACAGTTAATGTATTCATACTGTTCTCGGAGGTTTCACTCTTTCACAGGTAGTGTATTTACTTTAACAGGTTTCACTAAAGGATCATTTTCTTTTTGGTCTCAAGATGTGAATTATACAATTTTTTTTCTTTAATTCTTCATCTATTTTAGGTGGAAAATTAAAGAAAAAATATACTTTGAAGAGATCATATTTTTATATTAGAGAAAACTAAAAATATGATCTGTACGAAGTGTATGTATATGTACCCAATACTTTGGATTGTGAAGTGCCAAGTATCCACAGTTTTTAAAATTGAAATTAGCACTTAGGATTTTACTGCAATCCGTTAGATAGTTTAATCAAAGGTTGGAAATCTCTATAAAGCATCATTTTATATCAAATTAGTTTTTCAAATTAAATATTTTTCGGAAAAATAAATTTATCCTAGAAAACCCTCTTATTTACAAATAATGAAACCAAATAGGGAATGCTTAAGCTTTTCATTAAAAATCCTTCAATGGATTAATTTTTGGTTGAAATTGAACAAGAGAATAAAGGGGTTGTTTAGTGGGAGGCCGAAATAAGTAATCGTAATAACTTATTTTTAATTTAGTTACGAAAAAGTTTAGTTAAGTAAATATGAAATTTTTTAACGTTTATGTTCTATAAAATTTACGAAAAACTATTATTAAAGAAGAAATTTACGATTCTAACTAGGATGGGTGAGCGCTTCCTTCCTGCCAGTCAAGAGCAAGCTTTACCCCATTTTACTCATTTTTATCTCCTTTTCCAAAACTAAATTTCCCCATCTACTCTTTTTTTACATCCATCTCTAATGGAATATGAGAAATCTGCTTAGAGAATTTTTTTTTATACAATTAATGAGAGGGAATAGAATAAAAAATCTAACTGTCCCAGCCAGGAAAAGTTTAAAATTTACGTTAAAATAGAAGTTTAAAATTTACGTGGGATGAAAAACCACAACCAAATAAAATATTTATAAAGAAAAAATTAAATAATGTAAATGACGAGAGTCGACAAATAGCTTGACAATGTCAGCTCCTTCGAGTACAAGACGAAGTTCTCGCCTTTCTCGTGGGTTAGGCTCTTGCTAGTGTAGAGGGAATTGAATGAGATAGCTAGCGCGTCCTGGTAGCACAACTGGCAAGTGCACCGGCCCGGATAGCAGGAGATCCAGGTTCGATTCCTGGCTGGGACAGATAGATTTGTTTATTCTATTTCCTCTCATTAATTGTTTAAAATTTACGTGGGATAAAAAACCACAGCCAAATAAAATATTTATAAAGAAAAAATTAAATAAAGTAAA
>KZ807130.1:304560-318538 GCA_000696205.2 Oncopeltus fasciatus
CAAAATGTATGACAATGTCAGCTTCCTTGAGTACAAGACGAAGTTCTCGCCTTTCTCGTAGGGTAGATTCTCGCTATGTAGAGGGAATTGAATAAGACAACTAACAAGTCCTGGTAGTATAACTGGAAAGTACACCGGCCCGGATAGCAGGAGATCCACAGGTTCGATTCCTGGCTGGGACAGATAGTTTTTTATTCTATTCCCTCTCAATAATTGTTTGAAATTTTCGTGGGATAAAATACCACAACTAAATAAATATTTAGAATAGATATAATTTTCTCTGATATTGAAATGAAATTGAAACAAGACAGTAAACAGTAAAAACCTGACGGAAAACAAACTTTCTGACCGCTTGTGACCCGGGTTATCAATGGTCCTGCAAACTCTGAACAATATCAAGCAAAAATAGATGCGGAAGTCGGCCATCGAACTTTTATCAGCGAGCATGTGTTTTAAAACACTGAAGAGAAAGAAAAAAAAAAGTTACTCCCACAGATATGAAAAAAATTTATTTTTACTTGAATGTTGCAGAGTATTTAAATGATTTTTATTACCACGAGATTAGTTGTAAGCAACTAGCAATGATTTATATTGCAAAATTACAAGGCAGAAAATAAAATAACAAAAAAGGTATCAATTTAATTGAATTAATTTATATATAAATACTATAAAATGTATTAAAACCTCTTCACCAAATAGTTCTGCAAGGAATTCTAAATTATGCTTTACAGGGGAGACTTACATGAGGAGTATTGTAACTTCAGGGAATACAGATAGATTTTTAGTTGATCTCAGAAATACTTTAAGTTGCGATCAAAGAATTGTAAATGCTTGGGGCATATTGATACTTAGATTTAGGCGGTACTTAAGACTAAGATGAATCACCCAATGGTAACTTAAATAAATTCGTAACATAAAATCTAAAGTTTACTTAATTTTATGCTTGTAGGCATTTAAAGTTTGAATTTTATGTAATTTAACTTTCATAGTTTCGATGTTTCTAAATTTAAAAAAAAAATTGTTTTAAATATATTTTATGTCTGCTATTATTTTATTTTAGAAACAATATCAGCTTATGGTTTGTTGTAAAAAAGGATTACTTAATCTAAGTCGAAAGCATGGGCACCTGAGATCTAGGCCTAAATGTGAAGTTTCTAAAGATCCCTGTGCTTGGTGGACNAAAAAAAACAAAAAAAAATTCATTTATAATGAATAAATTTATTAATATTCCAATTTCCTTTTAAATTAGGGGACTAATTTATAAATTATAGTACAGATCTCATGCGACCTTTCGCATTTCATGATATAATCATGATATAAGGATAAATGAAATCACCTAGATGATAGGTGTCAATCATTTGTTATTTATATATAACAATTGAAAACAATATAACATCAAATCTTTCAAGACAAATGAAGAAATAAATTTTTGTTTTGTCTCATTGGAAATTTTCGTCTCAAAGGATTGTCAGTGGCCTATATCCAACTCATTTTTTATTATGTCAGGTGTAAGAGAAAATAAAATAATCTTTATTTTTTCCTTCAAATATTCCGTTCCAACATTATAAATTAAATTTTAGTTTGTTTTTTTATATGATTTTAATAAGACATATGTGGAAAGATTACTGCAATGACACTTAAGAATGTATTTAAAGTTATATATTTATTCACTCTAGGTGAGAATATTGGAGCAATAATTTTCTAGTTAAAAGCGTTCTCGTTCCAGGACATTTGAAATAAGTTGTAATTTATATATCCGGGAGGTTGAGAAACAACCACAGCAGTAGGTGCCTTGAACTTATCTAACTTCATGGCTGAATTACAATTTATTTATGAATAAGAAAATGTATTTATTTATTTAAATTCATCCTCCTATTTTGCTTACGTGATTAGAGATATTCGCCAGAATCCCCCATATGTGGGTCATGACCTCTGTATCCTCACCTCAAAATGGAACCTTGAGGCTTGTCCATCGTAGCTGTATTTCGTGACTTCTTCCAATCGGCTCTGCTTCATTTCATCTAGGAGAAGTGAATTATCTCATATTAGGCAGACCGTGACACAGTTTTTCCCCAATAGTACAGGTTCCCCAATTTTAATCCTTAGATGATTTTATTTGGGGTTTGGTCAAGGTAGATCCAAAAAAAACAAATTTAAAAAATGTATTTTTTAATAAAGGATTATCTGCCAACGTTTCGGCTTACATTGTAAGCCATCTTCAGGGCTATCATGAAGATGAGAGAGGACGTCCTGTCCCTAAGTTCACATTTCCATGACTCATTTTTTAAATTTGTGTTTTTTGGATCTACCTTGACCGAACCCCAACAAAAATCCATTAAAAAGTGTATTTTTTAAAAAGGTAATCTGCCAACGTTTCGGCTTACATTGAAAGCCATCTTCAGGGCTGTAGAAATACAATGTCATGAAAATACATTAATAATTACAATATTATAATATAACATTAACATAATGTAATGTGATATCAAAAGTATGAATGTGAAAGCTATGTGAGAGAATTTAAAAAACATGTAGATAACAACCTCTTAAAAAAATAATTAAATAAATTAAAGCAGTAATTGACCACACCTGCCTATCTTAAAAACGAGAGACGGCGTCCAGACAGAAAATGTGAACTTAGGGACACTAAGTTCACATTTCCACGACTGAGGAGAAAATATAATTTTTCAAAAACTACCCAAAGACACCGTGGGTGGTGGAAGGGTGGGGGGAGATTTAAGAGGCGGAAGGTACAAAGGGAAAGTGGCCTGTTTTAAAAGGGGGCAATAAAAGGACAAAGGAAAAAAGGAAGGGTTTTATTGGGAATAAGTGACTTTGGTACTGGGGAAAATATTTGACAGGTTTATTGAGAAGGAGGGCTGATGGTTTTTAGAATGTTGAAAATGTTTGAATAACTTGAAGAAATGTGTTCTGTGTCCGTTCTGTCGTTAACTGGATAGTGTTGTAAATTAATTTGAACGGTTTCAGATAAAAGGCGTTTGTGTGCAAAAAAAAAAAAAATTGCAAACTAGAAAAAGAAATGGAGGTTCACTTGTTCCTAATTTTATTTTAAAGTTCTTGAGATCACAATTTGGTGTTTTATTAATGAAATTTTACTTGTTGCTTTGAGGTATAATGCTCATTAAATATTTTATTTGGTTGTGGTTTTTTATCCCGCGTAAATTTTAAACAATTAATGAGAAGAAATAGAATAAAAAAATCTATCTGTCCCAGCCAGGAATCGAACCTGGATCTCCTGCTATCCGGGCCGGTGCATTTACTAATCAAATGCGGTCCTGTAGCATAATTGGTAAATGCACCGGCCCGGATAGCAGGAGATCCAGGTTCGATTACTGGCTGGGACAGAGATTTTTTTATTCTATTCCCTCTCATTAATTGTTTATAATGCTCAATTCGCTACTGGACGAATATAAATGTATGTATACATACATACATACATTAGATTACATAGATTACGGTAATGAAACTGAACATGGAAACTACACTCACTCATTACTCTAAACTGAATATTACGCCTTCTAAATCTACATGGTTTTTCTTTTAAAATTAAAATTTAAAAAAAATTTTAATTTTAAATAAAATGAAATTTGACATTTCAGTTTACCAAAACTCCTATTAGTCCAATTTTGTTCAACAACTAACAGACATTTGTTTTTGATTTTATGCCGAATTCCATTAACATAAACAACAACGACGTCAAGGCCAAAAAAATGTAAACTGGTCTGAAGTGTATTAATACACACTCAGACACACATTAAAAGAAGCGTACGTATTGACACACACATAAAAATGCATGCCCATAAATATGGTTGTGCATGTGTGTGTGTGTGTATTTTACTATATTTTTTGGTATCTATTTGGTAGAATCGGTCAATTATTTAATTTTGAAAATAAATAAATATTTTTTATATTATTATTATAGTGTTATTATTATTTATTATTTTTACTTGGTTGTTTTGAAAACTCTAGTCCCCACTCTCAGAATAAAATGTAATGCATAATTATGGTGTATGACGTATTATGAATTACATTTTAGATTGTAGAGAGGAAATAGTATCTTCGAAACGTCATTCATTCTTTTAATTGAACAATTGGCATTAATAAATTCCTATAAAATTTATAGTTGTTTTTAGACCAAAGCTTCTTAGAGCTTTAAATTATGTTAAATAAATTACTTAATTTGAAGGAAGAAAATCAATTTTCTTGATTAAATTTCTTTTTCTAGAGCCAATGATTTTTATTTTATTAATTAAAAATTAAAAATAATAAGTGTCATATCCGTTCCGAAAATTTATACGATTTTTATTGGTAATTTAACATTGAATACGCTCAATATTATGTGTGGGGTACATTAATGGAGTTCCTCTTGTATATTACATCATATTACAAATCATATATCTATTAACTTATAATATTTACTATTTAATAGTATGNTTTAATATTTTTTTTTTTTATATATTTTCTTGACTCGTTATCAGAATATCATTCTGATAGAGACCATTATGGAATATCATTATGAGCTCATAAGACCATTTTTCCGAGTCCCTCCATAACTGACAATCAGTTGGTATTCTGTATCCTTTGATGGACGTCACGGAAAGAATTTACTTTTTTCTCCCCCATTCTCCCTTCCCCCCCTAACCTCTTCCTGGAGAGATAGCGCCCTCTATCTGAGGAATCCATTCTACTACTCCTCGGAGCGATCCTTGAGATGTGTCAGTTAGGAATTCTAGAGATATTGGAGCAAGGCGAACCACAACGGCAGCCGTACTTTCAAACGTCGCCACACTGAGGAAATAGCGCTTTCTAAAATAGGTGTACTCCTTTTCCGTTTAGTTGTTCTACTAAGCAAAAAAAAAAAAAAAAATTTTCTATAGTCGTTAAGTCATTACTTAGACCATTGCCGGATCGTCATACAGTGGCGGAATCGTAGCATTTACAATGAATTCAGCTACTACAGGCTGGTGTTTACTTTTTCGAATAAGTCGTCTTGGCAGTATGTTGATAATCCTGAAGTATCAAAATTTACTCCTGTATATGCTTTATTTTAAACTTTACAATAAAATCCTGCATTAATTTAAATAACTGGTACGTCCTGGTAGCATAACTGGTAAATGCACCGGCCCGGATAGCAGGGGATCCAGGTTCGTTTCTTGGCTGGGACAGATAGATTTTTTTATTCTATTCCCTTGCACTAAAAATTGTTAAAATTAACGTTGGATAAAAAACCACAAACAAATAAAAAATATTTATAAAGAAAAATTAAATAAAGTAAATGACCAGAGTCGACAAATAGCTTGATAATGTCAGCTCCCTCTAGTTTAAGACGAAGTTCTCGTCTTTCTTGTGGGTTAGGCTCTCGCTAGTGTAGAGGGAATTTAATGAGATATTTAGCTCGTCCTGGTAGCATAACTGGTAAAAGCACCGGCCCGGATAGCAGGGGATCCAGGTTCGATTCCTGGCTGGGACAGATAGATTTTTTTGTTCTATTCCCTAAACCTTTTGTTCGAACAATTCATTTTTGAAACTTTTATTTATAGTCACTTGACAGGAAAAAAAAATATGGCAAGATATATGTCATGTTACTGATATTATGTCTGTTTCCCTTAAAGAGAAAACAAAGTAAATTTTTATTCATCTCCCCAAAAGTACTGAGGAAATATTATCCTATTTGAAAAAAAAAATTGAGGGGTATTAAATTATTAAACTTAAAAAGAATGGGAACATTATGAATATAAAATAAATTAAATGTTTTTTTTCGTTTCTTTTGATATAAAAAGTATGGATATAGATGTTCAAAGAGGTTGGGCCAAAGTTTCTGGTCCCAGTTTGTTCCTATGGAAATCCTAAATATTATCTTATTTTTAGAAATAAAAATAATAAAAACAGTGTTTTAATACTTTTTTTTTTCCTGTGAAGACAACTGTTTCATATATATACAAGCTACAATGAGAGAAGACTTGGAAAAGAAAGGACATGAGGTAACAAGGACAACTACATCATGGAGCCAGGAGTGTAAAATTTTGATAGCTTCTAAGAAGAGACATTGGCTTTTCTTGCATGAGAAAATGGGAAAATTCCTCACAAGAATATAAGTGAAGAATACCATAGAACAAACCAAGGATGTGCTAATATTTCCAGACATTTCAATTGGAGAAGTGGCATCTTTCGTTTCGCACTTAAATGATATACAAAAGCATAAACCAACCTTTTTAGCTGGCTAAACAGTCCAGCTGGAAAAACTTGGGGGTTGAACTTGAATTATAGAAATAAGTTTTATAAGGATGCACACCCTCTTACTGTTTACGCCGTACTAGCCTGGGTCGATAGATAAGGAACGAAGAACGCGTAATGCAGTAACCTTAGCGAAGATGGCCTTCTGCACCGAACTCAAATCTTTGGGAAACAGAAGGTCAAGTCTCAATAAATTACCAAGTTCAGCTATGGCTCTCTGAATATTGGTTTACGAGAAAACGGCCAGAAACTTGCAATCCAAGTGCTTTTAAATGTATACGCTATCTATGTGGCAGCTGTGACAACGTGGAAGAGAGGTTGGGATGAAGCAGCCGAGGGAAGGCTTACGGGTATGTCAATGGAAGAGCAAAAGGAGAGCGGACGACACCTGATTTCTTGATAACGCAGCTCCTTACGACCAATGGGAAGAAAAACGCCATGCAGAAGAAGATATATGGTGGGTCATTTGAGGTTTTCCGCGGGGATAAGATTGGCAAGAGAGTATGGAGTCCAGTGTTATAGAAACCAAGGGAACGCATTTTATTTTATATGCATTAATTCTCAAAAGTATATTATTTTTTTTAATTTAAGATATTTGAAATTTTGTAAACCACATCAATTTTATTAATTACTGGAGTTGTTGGAAGCTCTTTTGAAATTGTGAGTCCTTCCTTTATAAAAGACTGTGTCATTTGTATTGCCTCTGCAAGACTAAATAAATACTTGGATCCATCTAGCACCTCTGATTCAAACCTGTTTATGGTTAGGTGTTTTGCGACCAAATTTGAACGTAAATCAAAATTTGGTATACTACTGTATACCCTGTATAGGGTCACCCTAAGAGATAGTACGTGAAACGAAGGGGAAATAGTTAAACATTACCTTTATAAATATTTTATTTGGTTGTGGTTTTTTATCCCACGTAAATTTTAAACAATTAATGAGAGGGAATAGAATAAATAAATCTATCTGTCCCAGCCAGGAATAAAATATTTATAAAGAAAAATTATTTTATTCTATTTCCTCTCATTAATTGTTTAAAATTTACGTGAGATAATAAACCACAACCAAATAAAATATTTATAAAGAAAAATTAAATAAAGTAAATGACGAGAGTCGACAAAATGTATGACAATGTCAACTCCTTCGAGTACAAGACGAAGTTCTCGCCTTTCTCGTGGGTTAGGCTATCGCTAGTGTAGAGGGAATTTAATGAGATATCTGGCTCGTCCTGGTAGCATAATTGGTAAATGCCCCGGCCAGGATAGCAGGAGAACCAGGTTCGATTCCTGGCTGGGACAGATAGATTTTTTTATTATATTCCCTCCCATTAATTTTATAAACATTCCTATATTGCTAATAAAGAGGCAGTAGTAAAAAAAAAAAATATATAAACATTCCCATTTGAATATTCCTCAATTACTATTGTGATTTACGACTAAAGAATATTAAATTATTAATTTGAAATCATATATTGATATATCGGTGAAATAAGTTTTAGTTGTATTAATTACTTTAATGCAAATTGTTTTTAACTAATTTTCTCATTACCACATTATTTATGGTTTGTATTCAGAACATAAAGAATTTTACGGTGCATCTTTTTATAGCCAATGGGTTTCGTAGCTGACATTCCCTTGGTTGTAAATAGATACGCTTGCTAATTAATCTCTGTATGGCTGTAAAATGAAACATTCTAATCATGTCAGACGGGTATGTATAATTGAGCAACTGTAGGGAGGTGAATTTAAAAGTTCAAGGTATACGTAGGAAAGAAGAATCTACCTGTAGCCACCCTATTCTAAATAAACATGGTGCAGAGCAAGTTTTTTTCAGTAAAATATTTTCCAGGGGGTAACTCGAAGACACGGATGCTTTGGCTAAACCTAGTCATATTGTTTTGATTAATAAAAAGAAATTAACTAAAGGTATCATATAACTCCTATAAATCATAATAATGAGTATAAATTACATTATAAGATTATATCTAATGTTATTATATGTATATTATTCCATTACTGATAAAAACACAGCTAATACTTTAATTTTAGTCATAATAATGATGGTACTAATGATGATTAGGAGGGATAATACTCAGAAAGCGGAGGTGGATTTGTCAAACACCAGCCTGCACATAAATCATTTTTAGCAACCCCCTAATGGACCAAAAATCGCATATACGAGAAAAATCGGACGAATTAGGTGGGCGAACTACTCTCAATACAAAAAGGTGATTGGAAAATCCAGTGAAACATGGAAACGAACGTGGTGGTTCAATTCTTGTTGGTTGCTCTTGGATTTTTTCTAGAGGCGAAGAAATCTTTCTTAGTGATCAATCAGAGAGGAAGCATGTTATCTCTAAATCCCCTACTTGAAACCCATCTCCTGCCATTTGTAACAGAAACCAACTTCACCAAGTTATCATCCGAAAATCATTTTTATAAATTATAAATTTTATAGATATATAAAGTTTAATAATCCATCACGCTGGAGCATCGTAAACTAAACAGATTTCCATTAAAGACAGGTATTAAATAGAAAGCCTAATTCGATTTCAAATTTTAAAAGAAGGGAGCGTTCTTCAAGGTTACATTCTAGAATTTTTTTTTTCTTAGCATACGATTTCAATCAAAAATGTTTATAAAAAACAGAATACACTTATTATAAAACTACTTTTTACACTAAATCTCATTACGTTATCTAAATTTTTCCACAATTCGACATAATACATTTAAAACAAATATATTAAACATCTTTCAATATGATTTCTATTCTTAACCCCCCCTCCAACCTTCTGTGATTCCAGCCATTAACAAAACCATCCAACTATTTGTAACATTTGGTACTGAGTTTATGGTTAAAGCTTAATCACCAATAGTTTCTTTATATTAAAAATAGAAGACGCACTCATATGAAGGTATGTGTATATGTAAACAATTCATTTCAAATAGACTAAACTTTTAACCTCTCATAAACGCTGAAAATTATTTTAAATAAATTTAGGTAAAAAAAACTATCGTGTATGAAAAGCGATTTTTCCAAGCCTGTATTTAATAATTTTTTAAATCATCATTCTAAAATAGAGAACAAATTATTATTATGTTCATGTAGGCTTTGACGGTCGTCAGATGTATTTACCGTTTCTTCTTCCGGGTTGGACCGTGTCAAATTGTTGTTATTTGCCGAGCTTTCGCACATCATGTGATGGCTTCTTCAGGGCTAAAAAGAGAATGAGAAATGGAGAGATTTCTCATTCTCTTTTCAGCCCTGAAGAAGCCATCACATGATGTGCGAAAGCTCGGCATATAACAACAATTTGACACGGTCCAACCCGGAAGAAGAAACGGTAAATACAAATTATTATTTGTTCTCCAATTGAATTAAATTCAAAGCAGATAGGTATCTTGGAAACATAATAACCTTGGTTTTAATTTGAGATTGAAAAACTATTAAATCCTCCAAAATATTAATATAGAATTAGTAGAGAATTTTCGTTGGGATTTCGGCTTATATATCTACCAACGTTTCGGCTTACATTGTAATCCATCCTCAGGGCTATCACGAAGGCGAGAAGGGTCGTCTGGCAAGACGTTTAAATCAAAACATTTGATCCAGGTGTCCACCTGGATCAAATGTTTTAATTTAAACGTCGGCAGAGATTAAAAATTCACATTTTTACCATTTTTACCCTACCAAAAATTCTCTACTAATAATCTCTACTATAAAGCTCCCATCAATGTACAATTTTTGTAGGGTTTGAGGGTTGCTGGTGAGGGGAGGGTTGTGATGGGATTTCCTGCGCCCCTATGTTCCTCCTGTCAGGATGACTGATAGCCCGCTCCTGGAACTTCCTTATCAGCGGGGGGTCCTTGATAACGAGGTCAGGGGTCGTTAGGCCATATGCCGGCCGTCAAATCGCTACACTAATGACCGAAACCAGCTTCCTGACTTCATCCCCTTACATGGACTTAAGGGATGGTGTGGAAACCTTTTATTTATTGTCTTACATCTCTGATTTATTGCCTTTGTTCTCTGATTTAATGCCTTCCATCTCTTATTTAAATATTCGATACCCGGGAGCGAAATACAAAAAAAATTATTAAGGTCTTGACGTTCCTCCCTTTATTATAAATAAATTATTACATGTAACTAATTTTACACAAATTTAGTTTTCATTGTCATCATACAAATATTTTCAAGATTAAAGAGACCAAGTCTCCCTAAAATAAATCAAGCCTCCAAATTTTATAGTTTAATTTAGATCAGGAACTCTCATTGCAAATTTCTTCTTTTATTATTTTTTTTTTCTTCTTTTATTAAATATTTTATTCATCAAATTCTTTATTCTTTCGCTAGGCTAATTTTGTACTTTATCTCATGGCTGTATTAAAATGGTAAATTATTTATTAAAAGATCTAAAACCGTTGTTTAAATTTTTTTTTTTAATCTTAAATAATCTTTTTTTTTTCTTCAATGAAAGACCTGGTATTTTGAATTCACTGTTATTTTTAAAAAATTGTATTTTGAAATATCACAATTAATTTTACATACTTCAATTATCCTGAATAATATATTTCACATATGTTAAATAAATGTGTTTTTTTTTTTTGTTGTTTTTTTTATAAAAGTTTGACTAATGATCAAATCATAATTTAAGCGATTTTTATGCTTTTGTGTAAGGCATATATATTTATCTATTTATAGTCATCTATGAAGTAAAAAATATATAAAATGTTGACTGGTACTCTTTTACCTTATATTTGGTAAAATGCAGAAAGCTAATACAAAAAGTATATTTTACTTAAATATTTCTTGCTTAAATGATGAAATAAAATTAATTAATAAACAATTAATGAGAGTAGAATAAAAAAATCTATCTGTCCCAGCCAGGACTCGAACCTGGATCTCCTGCTTTCGTGGCCGGTATGTTTCCATTACACTACCGGGATGAGCTAGATAACTTATTAAATTTCCAACACACAAGTGAGACCTCTCATTAATTGTATAAAATTTACGTGGGATAATAAACGGAGATCCAGGAAAGCAGGAGATCCAGGTTCGAGTCCTGGCTGGGACAGATAGATTTTTTATTCTATTCCCTCGCATTAATTGTTTAAAATTTACGTGGGATAATAAACCACAACTAAATTAATATTTATAAATGAAACTAATTAATTTATTTTAAACCTATTTTTGCCCCAATTTTCATGTTTACAAAAGCTTAAATATATTATAAATGTCTCCAATATTAGGGAGATTCATCATTAAATAACAAAATAAAGAAAATTTAATTTACTATTTCCTATTTTTGGAAAAGTAAGATTAATCTATTGCTGATCCTGTTAAGGCTATTATTTAAATAGCCTACTATATTGAAACCTTTTTCATTTCTACTTTTAATTCATAAATTAATTAACAAAAAAATTAGTATTACGAAGTAATGTGAATAACATTATTTATATAATCTTAAAAAACTTTTAGTGACAACAATTTCATTAGAACGGTTTTGGTTAATCTCTAAAATGTTTTGTTTTTTTTTTTGTTTCTAGTAATTCTGAATAATTTGTGTTGAGTGAGATTGGGAGTTATTCAAGAATTTTTCTGAAATTGTCTTGGTCAGGGATGAAGTCAGGCTGACACTCGAGAATACCCTTCACACATGAGTGTGTTTACCTCGTGTCATACACACGGCGGAACACAGTCTGCCCTACGCGTAATCCACATGCACGTAATTTGCATCCAGCACTTCTGGTGTTGATCCCGAGGCCGGTGAGCCAAGTCGGAGTACACACACACATTCCCCGTGGATTTATGGACTTGGAAGCAGATAAAAATGTCATTCCGTAGTGCGGGCACGAGATTTGATCACGTGTACGCGAAGGTGAACGTGTTCGCCGACGACCGGTACTTGACGCGCGTCACGCTGTATTATCTTCGACACACCTTTTAATTAATTAATTTATCTTCTTAGCAACATATTGTTAACAGGCGTTTTTATTGGCTGATAAGTTTGTTAATTTTCTAGAAAGGTTATAATTCACTTAGTCTTTCAAAATATAACCTTTCATTACATACAGATAAAACCTCATCACCACTCGCTAGCAGATGAGGAAATCAATTTTTCACGTTTCAAAGGTCATCAAATTCTAATTCAATGTACTCTTTTAAAAAAATACCAGTAAGAAATTTTATTATTGTTTATTGTATCAAAAAGAATTTTATTCGAATTGTAAATATTGACAAACTATATTTATTTAGCTTTTTAATTTTATTTTTACATGTATATACAGAAAAGGCTCTATTACACCCTAATAATTTATGCTTTATTAATATACATCAGTTATACGTTTTGACTCAATTAATAATATCCTACTTCCTAAAAATTAACAAAAACAGAAAACAGAAAGAAATTATTTGTATATTTTTTAAATACTTAAAAATTCAGGTGAAATACCCTTTTTATTTTAATACATAAAATACTTAGAATAATTATTATTTGTTATCATAGACTTAAAATATTTTCATTTTTAGAAAATAAGTGCTATTTAGAGCTTTGCAAGCCATTAGTTTATTACAATGAAAAAATTTTATAGTCAAGTTTCTCATTAAGGAGGAAAATAAGTACATTTTCTGTAGCTGCACAAGTCGCTGATCCGCCCAATACTGACGTACTCTTGCCGTGTCTGGTTCGGCGCCAGTAACAAGACCATCAAACGACTGGAAACATTTGAAAACTGCTTTCTTCGCATGATACTCAATGCACCCTGGTTCGTAAGGAATCATTTTGTTTTCTTGTGTAAATAGTATAGTATTTATTGTATACATACCATATCTTCCACCTTGTGTAAAAAACAATTGTTTCGGGTCAAGAATAAAAAATATATTACTTCTTCTTCTTCTCTGTAGCTGAACAATGAAGCATTTTATTTAAAAACTAAAATAACACCTCAAAAACAGTCAATGGAAGATTAAAAAATGTTCAGAAGAAATGAATGTTCTTTTCGATGAACTATACAATTTCTCGAAGACAATCAATAATATTATTGTTGATGTCTAAGAGTTGAGTCTAAGGGGAGGTTCTGGGAGAAGCATAATGGCGACATAATATCGCCAGTCAGAGATTCGACATGCCTGTTTTGGATAACCCTCCGCTACGGTTGCCCGTGATGGGAGATATTTTTCTGCTTTCTTCCTCATTCTTCAGGGACTTGAGCTCTTTACAGTATCTTAAGCTAGAATCTTTGATGTATCTTCTAAAACTTAACGACAAATTATATATAAATATATATATGTGTAAAAAAGGAGAGTTTGTTGACCGTAGATATTATTCTAAGATGATTATAGTTCGGTCAAGAGAGTATATATATGTGTGTGTGGGGGGGAGGGGGTGTATCATTATATTATATTTTCTATTTTATTGTAAATTTTTTCTTTTAAATACATGTACATAAATACCACTAGGTTCACGAGACAATTTAGGTGGATTTCTTAAAACTAGAGTGGTCCTAACATGGGACCTTGTGGAACACCACCAGAGACTTTGGGTGACTTTATGCTAAAGGCCACGTACATTGAGCCAAATAGTTTTTTTGTTTTTTTTAATGAATCTTCAGAGCTACAATATCCTTACCAAATGAGTTTGTTAATCCTGATATAATAAAATCCTTATTCATATTTATAATTATTATTCGGCTATGCCAAATATATTCATATATAATATTATAAT
>KZ807130.1:334231-354663 GCA_000696205.2 Oncopeltus fasciatus
AATATATATATATATATATATATGCTCAATCTCAATCGGTATATATTATTTACCAAATTATGTGTAACACATGGTCTTATTTTTTCATATAGAGACTATTATAATTTTTTGGGGGGGAGGAAGAGGGAAATATTTATGGGTGCCAGGGTAGACTTGCAAATATTTAATTGAGGGATACTATCTATAAGTTTCAGGGCATATATTCAGCTATATATGAAAGGGTCTATCTGAAGGAGGTAAAACATTCCTCTGCTTATACATAAGAAAAAACTTTGTAAAAAAAAAATAATAATAAAAAACAAACTTGGCCCTTGGACGACTTAAGGGCTAATCCATTTGAGTCCAGGTTTGGCCTTAGAAGGGCCAGCCCTCCCCCCTTATGAAAAGATAAACTCCCTCTTACAGGTACCTAGCAACCACCCCCCACCCCGTCCCTTGGGCACCACCCTTCACAGGTGTGGTACACAACCCTTCAGTACTGGTGCGCCTTCAGATCGCAACTGGTTGTCCGCTTAGTCAGCATGTGTTCTCATCCCCGTGTCACAAGATTTCTGACAATCCCATATAGTAGGCTAGTGATCTAACCAATGAGAAATTACGGGGTAATTCATTTTTCAAAATTCATCTCAAAACTTCCGCTTTTTCTCCATATTTCTTAGAAGACAACAAAGCAGTTTACGTAAGTTTTTAATACTTTTATTTATATCTAAAGATTACATTTAGAGTCAAGCAATCAGTCATAATTTAAATTATTTTTTATTGTTTACACCATAATGAATAATAAGCCATTTATATTGTGGATATTTAAATTTTATACTTGTGTTTATTTAATTTTATTTTGTTGGCTTTTGTTATGTGAACTTTATTTATATGATCAAATAAATATGATCTTATTTTTTTTAATTATGATGAAATTAAATATTTTATTGTTTTTAAATTGAATAAAATAAAATANTAAATAAATAAAAATATCGACGGCTATAAAATTATTTTAAATATCTATCTACGGCTAAATAAATTTACGCAAAAATTATATTTTTACCCATGAAAGATACACTATTGAATCAAAGATTTTAGATACTTAATATACGAATCTGATATCAACGCTAAAGGAAGTTTTTCCTTTTCCAGAAAAAATCTCGTCAGATGTTTTTTACGATTTATAAATAAAAATGCTACAAGAACTAATTCACAACAATAATCTTCAATACTTCAAAAATTTCCCTTGATATCTTTTAATTGTTTTGATTTATTTATTATGTTTCGAAACATCTAGACAACACACGTACACACATATACATATATATATTTGTCTACATGCAGTCTAGCATCTACAATTTTTAAAATGGAAAAAAAAATTAAATTAGTATTTAAGCATATTTTGAATGAATTAATGCCTGATGTTGGTTGAGGGATCCCTCTTAAGAAAGATACCCTCTAGACTAAAGTTAAATTGAAAAAAAAAAATCAGTATCTTCAATATTGTTAGAGATAGGAACATACCTAACAGTATGGACAAAAAAATAACTAATTCTGAATTCTGTATATTTATTTTAAAAATTTCGTATAATGTAGTGCTTAAATAATGTAATAAATATGTTCACGTAGGCTTCCACAGTCATCAGATGTATGTAAAGGTTTTTCCGGGTTGGACCGTGTAAAGTTTTTGATGGTTGCCGAGCTTTCGCACATCCTGTGATGGCTTCTTCAGGGCTGAATAGAGAATGAGAGCTATCTTCAAATCCAGGGGTATTTATACCCCGCGCTGTCCGGTCCTTGGGCGAAGCCTGTCTTCCCATTGGTTGATCCTGTTTTCCATATCAGATCATATATAGGTGGAGGAAAACAGGATTTGAAGACAGCTCTCATTCTCTATTCAGCCCTGAAGAAGCCATCACAGGATGTGCGAAAGCTCGGCAACCATCAAATCTTTACACGGTCCAACCCGGAAAAAACTTTACATAAATGTAATAAATAGTTTTTAACGGGTCGTATTTGTATTTCCTCCTGAGTATGATTATATTAATATTTATTTAAACTATTAGAAATAAGAGCGCTCCAATTATTGAACAGATCTTTTTATTTACAAATTTTAAGTCCGTAATGTGCATTTAAAATTATTATTAAAAAAAGTTTGTTTTTCTTTATTTATGGTGAAATATGAAGTAATAATTAGCCTTATCTGTGAGTAAAGCAAGATAACTAACAAGCATACACCTCTCTCTGTCATGGTATCAGCTCTGCTGATAAGATCATTATTACACAAAGCTGTTAAGCTGAATAAAGACTGAATTAAAAAGCCGCTACGCAGGAGCTGCGTAATTTAGCAGATTCCCCATGTCTCTTTAAAATTTAAATTAATAATAGTAGATGAGGATAAATTGAATTTTAAATAATGAGCGTAAAAGGACCTTTTGACATTGAACTCTGCTCTAGATGAATGAAGAAGACTCTATTATAGCTTTAAAACGCTAAGATTTATTGGAAAAAGTACTGTTAAAATTCGTCCTAACTGGAATACTTTTTGTTGGCTTGAGAACTACTCAAGTAGAAGAATTATAAGTAAGAAGGTGCACCACGCATAAACCAAACACAGTTCCCCATGTTTCATGAAGATGGACGTAAATATCTTTGTAATTGATGATTTTAGTTTGGATTCGGTCAAGGTAGATCCAAAAAATGTAAAAAATTACAAAATTAAAAAAAAAGTATTTTTTAAATTTGTATTTTTTTGGATCTACCTTGACCGAATCCCAACTAAAATCATCTAATAATAATATCTACGTTCAAAAAAACTCTCCTTTTGTAAATATGTTTTGTGTCATATATGCCGTAGTGAGCAATGAGAGAAAATGGAAAATACTTCTAAACCTGGGAAAATACTCAGCCATCCTAGATATATTGGTAATTATCTTCCTGAATATTTTTTGTAGAATTTTGAAGTTAAATTTATTTTCTCTTATCATAGTCAGTGTTGATTAAGTGGTAAAATGCGTGGTTATTATCATATATATATTACCTGTATAGATACTCATTAGCAATCGCACTAGGTATTCCCATCATGAGAAAACTGTTTCCTGACTAATTATATAGAAATATGTTCCGCCAATTTGGCTAATTTTGGCAAACTCGGCGCATTTAGGGCAGTCTCGTTGGTCGCACTGGAACGGCTCAAGAGATCCAGACGTGCATCTTAAGTAACGGGTGTAGCCTGCCTGGGTTCCTGGAAACCGACGTCTGCAACCCTCTTTGAAGGAGTGGAAGTACAGACAGACCCACCCTTAAACTCGGCTTAGGGTTTGGAAAACTACTGCCCTACGGCAGTTGGAGAGAAGTAAGAAATACCTTCAAAGGCTGTTAAATTTCATACCTAATTCTATTTTGGTTGAGGATTGATGAATATAAATCTATTTTCTAAGATGATTTTAGTTGGGGTTCGGTCGAGGTAGATCCAAAAAAACAAATAAAAAAAATGTATTTTTTTAATGAAGGATTTTAAGTCTATTTTCATTTATTTTAAATAATTATGGTCAGTCTGTAATCCAAGAACAAAGAAATATTGAGGTTATAACATATGTTGAGAGTCCTTAGATGATTTTAGTTGGGGTTCGGTCAAGGTAGATCCGAAAAACACAAATTTGAAAAATGTATTTTTTAAATAAAGGGTTATCTGCCAACGTTTCGGCTTACATTGTAAGCCATCTTCAGGGCTATCATAAGATGAGAGAAGACGTCCTGTCCCTAAGTTCACATTTCCATGACTGGACGTCCTCTCTCATCTTCATGATAGCCCTGAAGATGGCTTACAATGTAAGCCGAAACGTTGGCAGATAATCCTTCATTAAAAAAATACATTTTTTTATTTGTGTTTTTTTGATCTACCTCGACCGAACCCCAACTAAAATCATCTTAGAATAATATCTACGGTCAACAAACTCTCTCNCCCTTCTTAACTGTTCTTCCTTTCCCGACGATTTCTGCCTTGAACAGATTGATCCAACGTTCTGCAAAAGAATCTTAAATACCGATTATGGTCTTATTGTTGGGGATTTTTCACCCTTCTCAGTGATAAGGGAAAAGAGACTGGTGACTAATAGTATATATATATATATAAAGAGAGAGAGAGAGAGAGAGAGAGAGAGATAAAAAAATCTTTCTGTCCCAGCCAGGAATTGAACCTGGATCTCCTGCTGGGCCGGTGCATTTACCAGTTATGCTACCAGGACGCGCTAGATATCTCATTAAATTTTTTTATTCTAATTCCTCTTATTAATTTTTTAAAATTTACGTGGGATAAAAAACCACAACCAAATAAACAAAAATATTTATAAAGAGAGAGAGAGTTTCATCATTAGTCATATGTACGGGCAAAACCATAGTTCATCCGGGGCCTTTAACCTACTACTAGATTATGAACTTGATCTGGTCCAATTTTTTGAATTTTTTTTTTATGACCCTCTCCCCCCCAACCGGGGACCCCATTAATAAAATTTTCCATGGAATCCTTCAATTATTTCTATATTCTTTTGTCATAGATAGCTGGGGAGCCTTAAGTCCTCGTGATAACGATAAAAAATTTTACACATCATTAATGAGCAATAAAGAAAATCTATAAGAAAAGGAAAGGGAATATTTCAGTAAGCTATTTGAGTACGAATAAAATGCTTTCCCAATGCCGAGAATAATTTTTCAACAGTTCAGTGAAGAAGAAAGTTTCCTAAACGTCGTAAGGCAATTAGAATCATTCTTCTTCTTAGTGAACACATCAAATGAACCGTTAAAAATCACTGTTCTATCAATTGCCTAAAACCTGTGACCCGGTTAACAATTATTGTTCAATATTTTCCCTCAAGACATTATAAATAAAAAACCTATGAGAGTGAATCACATAAATTAGAAGTATGATTCCTTTTCTCACCTTTGTTTTGTTATTTTTAATGATGACTCGCCCCCTTGACAATTAAGAATCCTCTACTTATATATATAAGTAGATTTGATCCTTTTTGCAAAAATGGAAACTTAATTTTTTAAATTCTAAAGACTAAATAATACTACAAAACATAATCATAGTTTTATTTATTAAGTACTTAATGAATGTACTTGAGTTAGTACAAAACACTAATAAGAAACATGAATTTCATGTAGTTTTCTTCTGAAGTCACTAAAGGATTGTTTTACCATAATACATACAACGTTTATTTTTTTTTATACATTCCTATGTAGAAATGGAAATTCCTATGTCCCNCAGGAAAAAATCTGTGCGACTCGTATAACTCACCATTTAAGTATTGAGAAATTTAGTTTCTTGTTCAGTCTATTCTCCCTTTGTCACAATTTTATTCACGTACGCGCTGAAAATGATTTAGTTATATAGAGAGAGAGAGAGAGAGAGAGAGAGAGAGAGAGAGAGAGAGAGAGAGAGAGAGAGCAGCTCAGTCCTTGCAAATAATTATAACCCTACCGATGGTTTATCTTTTATCAACAAAATCAGGTAAACACATTTCTGCTCAGTAGGAGTAAGATAGAACAAGATATAGATTTTTAAAATCGATTTTAGATACAACTTAGAATGGTAGCATATACGGAATGCAAGACAGATCTGTGACAGTGCAGGACGGATGATTGATGAAACGCCTGATTATATCAAATCTGGTATACTCCATGAGTTATGTATCTGAAAAGATGGTGATGTCGGTGATGAAGTCTTTGTCCTAAACCTTTTTGGTTAAGAGCGACATGGAAGAACAAGTCCTTTAGTTCTGATCAGAAGGTAATGAATTACCAAAAGCGCCAATTCACCACCTGGAGGATCCTAGGACAACTAGAGGAAACCACTCAATTTTTTAATATAATCCTTATTTTGCGCCTTTTGTAAAATAGACAAAAATCATCGGGATATAAATTTTGAACATATTCTGTTTATTTATATTTTTTTTTCTCAATACACAGATAATAAGAAATTTTTGACGATATGTGCGAAATTGACTTCAATCTACTGAGGTTTAGCATCTTTCGACCAGTAGCGTCACATGATTATGGCAAGATGGATGACGTTAGAATTGTACCAACATTACCGTTGCGATCCACACAAGCTGTTTGAGAAATCTCTACAGCCTTGTACTACATACTGGATCCTCTGTTTGGGGTGTCCTAGTAAAGCCGCGTTTTTAAAATGCCTTTAGAAATTCCTTTAAATCTCCGAATCATATCTAAGATAACAATCTGAAAATTTTAAATTTTCATATTTTATGGTAATTAATTTTAATCATAATATTAATCTTTTATTTCCTATACTCATTTTTTTATTCTTACTAGCCCTGATCTTAGCAGATTTCTTTCAAGGAAAATAAAAATTAACCGATTTTCACCGATCCTACTTTCGAGAATTTAAAAATAGTCTATGAAAAGAGGAATTCGGTCATGGTAGTTTTATTTTATTAATAATTTTTTATTTACAATATGTTCTGTATCCATTTTATATAATCGATTTCACACAGTTTTATATTTTCATTCATTTTTCTTTGTTTGATTATCATATATAGACATCTATCCATTTTATTTTCCATGTTTCTCTTTCATATTCAGCCCTAATTCAGGCCGAAACGATGGTTAAAATATAAACTATTTTTGTTAGAAATTAGTTTTTAATTGTTTCACCACCATGACCGAATTTCCGGCAATCCTCTCTTTATAGAACTTGACGGTCAACTATTCATTCTATACTAAAAATAGTCTGTTGAAAATTGCACACACTCACACACACACACACACATAAGTTTGACTGAATGCACACTAGTGACCTTAATTTATAAAATAATGGAACCATATTCGGGATTATAATTCTTTTTTGTTAATGGTTGATATCATATCAGTCGTGGAAATAAGGGGAGGATCAGAATTTAAAATCATAATACAATAAATGCAAGGGAATAAAATAAAAAAATATTTCTACCTCAGCCAGGGCTCAAACCCTGATCTCCTCCTTATCGGGGTGGCATGTTTACCAATTACACCCCTGAGACTATCCAGATTATCATTATATTTCCCGCACTTTACTGGGAGTCTAAACCCCCGAGCAAGACGAATATATTGTGTGAGTGTGTGTGTGTGTGCTTGTGTGTTCCATATTTTCTCTTTATGTGAATAGCTCTATTTCCCAATAAAAAATCTTTCAATAATCATTTTCCAGTCCTAATTTGTCGACCTAACTTGTAAATATTGATTTTCGCTTGTAGCTTTTATTAACAGTTGAGTTAACTGTTTGTTCATAAGTTTCTGTGGATAGTCCTTGCATTTCTAACCGCTTATGCCAGTTTATAGAATACCAAGCCCGCCATATTTTATATATTTACTATTAAAGAGAATATTCCAAGGACTTCCCTGTTCACAAGCAGCCATCATGGTCTGAGTTATTGAAATCTGCAAGGGGAAGAAAAGCAGTTACTATTAATTAGGTCCAATATTTTACATGCTATGTGTGCAATAAATAAATAAAATGAAATGGGTTGTTCATATATGAAATTAAATAAGTTATAATATTAAACGTGTCGACAGGTACTTTGGAATCGAAGTGCCCATTCCTTCATGGATATCCAGGCAAAGTTATTCAAGTCAACACAAATTCCGGTATACATTATTTCCCTAAATACTGATTTTAGTTGTGGTATTTAATCCCACGTAAAATTGTAGACAAGAAATGCAAGGGAGCCAGAAAAAAAAATCTTACTACCTCAGCCGGGACTTGAACCCGGGTCCCCTGCTTTTTAGAAAGAAATTAGCGGGAAATCTGCTAAAAATTATTCAAATCAGCCAATGAATTTAAAGAAATTCATCCGTTCAATGTTGATTAAGAAAACGAACTCATTAGATTGAAACAAATACAAGACAATGAACTATTTGACATTGCTATCAAACGGTAAGGACTTCATATCAAAGTAGATCTAGAAGTGTTATAGGAGTCTTTAAACAAAATTATGGGATCCGTCACTCAGATACAGCTTTCTAAAAATATGCAGATTCTCTTTTTTTTATTTATAATAGTGGATATAAATAGACTGACTTCAAAAAGAAACCTGAAGCTACTAATTTTTTCTAGAAACCAAAATTATAAGTATATTCCTAATTCAGAAAATAATTCAACCTAAAATTAAATTGATAATGAAAGATCTTAAAATTATCTTTGAGACCATTAATTCTTTAATTTTGTTTTACTTTCTCCTTAACTATCGGGGAGTGAAACTCTATGAAAAGCAATCACAAAAAAAACCTATAATTAACTAATGTTGGGGGAGGGATATAGACTCTAGCCATGTTAATTCATAATGGTCATGTTTGTTTTTTTGTTGTTTTTTTTGTCTGTTTTTATTATATGTAGTCTGAGCAAGTGAGAACTCAGCTACAGGGTTTCTGGATCACGCTATGCTGTGATTAAAATAATTTGGAGAAACTTGGAGAAGTCATGAATTGGGTTACGGAGACTTATCCCTCCCTTCGCCCCCCCCCCCTACAATTATCATTTCAGGGGACGACAGGGCCCCTCATCGGCCTGACACTAATTTACTCCGTCTTCGGTAAATGCGGGTTGTCGGATTTCTGTGTCTTGCTGTCGAGCGGTAAGCTGTAGCATCTGATCTCTCGTTGCAGTCATCTGAACGAACAAACATTATAAAATGCATACATACATATTGGAGTTGAGTAAACCAAGGAGATTTAAAGAAGTTTCCAAAAATGGAGTATATAACTAAATCGATTATACCCGTTGGAGAAAGCAATGACGGGTGCTCTTTAAAATTGTGTTCCTTATTTTTGTTATAACACTGATAATTTTTTTTTTTTTTAACTTTTATTTATTAATTACATTCTGTTATATTAAAACATTTTGTAATTTGATCACCACAATGAATTAGAGAGAAAAAAAATGACACAATATCAATCACATGTGGAGAGAAGGTGACCAATGACACCACTCTCAAATTATTTACAGATTATGTCCCCAGGAGGTCACGGATCCATCTTCGTTTTAGTCGTCGGGGTGGATCATAGGGGTTGGAGTCCGATGACAGGGACTGGGCATATGGATTAGGGTGAAATTGGAGTTTACTACACTGATAATAACGAAGATATTAAATTTGATTTTCTCCCCCCTTTCAGGGTATATGTGTGTGTATTTACACTCGCATTTATCGGACCATATTTTTAGCTTCTCCCATATTGGATCAGTGAAGATCCGTTGAAATGTTCCAAAATCCCTGTCGTAATAGCTTGATTTCCCTGCGGAAAATCTGCTAAAATGTAGACCACTATCAGTGCTTGTTGCAAGGTATGTAATAGCCGATAGGTCAGATTGTCTAAATAAATGGAGTTAAAAGTATGTTGGCGAGATAGAATCTATAGCAGAGAAGTTCAAAAGGAGTTTTTTTGACCGTAGATATTATTATTAGATGATTTTAGTTGGGGTTCGGTCAAGGTAGATTTTAAAAAAATACAAATTTAAAAAATGTATTTTTTAAAAGATTATCTGCCAACGTTTCGGCTTACGTTGTAAGCCATCTTCAGAGCTATCATGAAGAAGAGAGATGACGTCCTGTCCCTAAGTTCACATTTTCATGACTCTGGTCATGGAAATGTGAACAATGTAAGCCGAAACGTAGGCAGATAATCTTTTAAAAAATGTATTTTTTAAATTTGTATTTTTTTTTTTAAATCTACCTTGACCGAACCCCAACTAAAATCATCTTATAGCACAGACGTTTTTGCAATAAGCAAATTGAACCACACTTGTCAATTTTTTTTTGCTTCTAATGGCATAGTCTTTAGCTTAAAACTCATCAACTTAATTATCACATTCATTACACAATAACTAAATTACAATCTTGACGAACTCAATAATTTGGTATGATACTACTATCAGATGCGATCAATAAATTCTTTCCCTGAAGAAAATTAAATCAAATTGATTTTTATAATTCTAAATTACAATTCTACTTATGATTATGTATGTAGAACACCCTAACTTTGAAATTCAATAAATTTAAAACTATATTCAATGAATAAAGGGGAACAAAATATTTGCTGGGCTGACGCCAAAGAGGTAGATGGCTTTCCATCATATACATGTCTCTGACGCCAGATGCCCGCTTCTCGACCCCGGACGTTTGTTTTGGCCTGCTGGTCTCAGCAAGCAATCATCGTGGGCGTATATCCACGTCTTTGGCGAAGTACGGAACGGCTACAAGCTATTTTGATGGAACTCTCGCCGCCCTGAGATGTTGCAGACGTCTTGGCCACAGAAATACACATAACCTCTATTTTTAAGCTGACTGCGACCTTCCCTCGTCGAGATCTGAAGAAGTCCGGGCATCGCAATACTTGAGATAAATAGCGTTTATTTCTGTACGTTGAGGAAGTTGTGAAAGGGAACGTTTCCGTCTCCAAGTCTACTTCTTTCATGTTGGACAGTAACAGATTTCATTTTTTATTTCAGAGTATATTTCTGTAAAAAGTCAATTTTTTTCTCGGATTTTATAACACTTGCCTCTGAAAAACGAGTCCCAAACTTATACATTGTTATTAATTTGTATTATTTTTACTTATTATTATTTACTCAATAATGCTCTTTAAAATTTAACTGCTATTTATTAGGAAATATCAAAGAGCAAAATTGACTTTTACCGATTAAAAAAAATTCTAATTAAACTCCATGCATTTCCAAAAAAAAAAAAACATATCAAATGTATGAGTCTGTTCTCATATAGCCAAACTGTGTCTGATATTTGATAACTTCAGATTAACAAATATATAAGAGATAATTGTAAATAAAGTACTTGATCTACTTATCAGCTGTGATATTTCCAGGAGGGTCCTGGTCGGAAAGGGGGGTCGTTCCTGCGTCAAAACCAATATTATTGTAAGAAGTATGGGTTCAATATTTCATAAATTGTGCAAGAGTGGTCCAGCATGGTAACTGTTACTTATTTTAAGTAGCAGTGAAAATCTGTGGTTCTTCTGGCTATCTATATCAGAAAAATATAACTTTATTTACTACTTGCTTAATAATACTTTATGCTGGGCTACAATGGAGGTAACCTTCTCATTCGGCACTTTATCATTCCCAGCCATCACAGACCCTCTTCCACCACCCCAGCGAAAGTCACCCTCTCGTTGTATTTCCGCCTGGCCTGCCGTTCATCATCTTCTTTGGTATCCTCTCGACCGGCGGGCAACCTTGGCACCTGACCAAGCTACCGGAGTCTTCCTTTTTATGATAATGGATGGTGTAGGGATCGCCAAAGAGGTGTTCAAGCTTAGAATTTATTTTTCTTCCCAAACTTCGATTTTATGCTTGTTAGCGAGACGGAAATCATTATTTACGGAAACAATTTAAAATCAAAAGGATATATAGCTATCCTAGGTCATTTATGTATGAATATTTCATACTTATTCATGAGGTATCATTGGTTACTTTTAATGATAAAATTTGTTGAAGATAAAATATTATATGTGATATAAGATGGTTATATTTTAAATTTAATTATATATGTATATTTATTCAAAATAATATAGACTTTGTCGCACGTACCAACATAATTTCATTATATACCAAAAAATACTTGACAAATGCTATTGTAAATAGAGGGATGTCTACAAACATCATGAAGCTGAAAAAGTAAAGTAAAGGGTGAATTAATAAATAAATAATAATAAATAAATAAATCATCCTTTCCATAGAACTAAAGATTTATTAGTATGTATTTTCATTTCATATCCACTTCTCTTAAAGACTTAAACATTGGGAAATAAGTATTTATTTAATTTTTCATAATTTTACTTAAGAATGTATTTATCAGACAATGTCTTAACCTATTTTCGATGGCTTTACGAATTTTTGAGCGCTTTAAGGTTTCGATTTCATTATTTCATGGTAAATAAAAATAGATTAATATTATCTATAAAGAGCTACAAATAAAAAGTGTCCAAAATTTAAAAAAATCAGTTTAAAGGTGTATAAAATTTGTTAAATACCCTACAGTTTGCTTTGCCTGTAGGGAAATAAAATTTTAGAAACATTGGCATTCTTTAGTTGCGTAATCGAGGCCAGCGCCTTCGGAAAATGAAACACATAAAAGTAGAACTGTCAGTAAAAGAGATAACATGTAAATAAAAAATTCTGTCCCGCCAATAAACTGAAATCGCAATAACTTTCTTAAGAGTTAGGCTCAGAGCCTGCGCACCCAGCGAAAAGATTGAACTTTTTTTTTCTTTTTTTTTTCCATGGGTTTGCCTTTCTTTCAACCACTTAGAGTCATCTACAGAGGAGGGAGGGAGGAGCTATCTATAGTTTGCTACTCCATTCTATACACCCATGGCTCTGGACAAGCTAGCTTGCCCTGGGCGGGACTCGAACCCGGAGCGTCAGGATTGCAAGACCCGAACGGGATGCCCCGAGCTACCCTGGTGCCCCATATTTTACGTTCGATGGAATAATCTCAATACAGTAATAAATTATTATTAGATGATATTAGTTGGGGTTCGCTCAAGGTAGATCCAAAAAAAATAAAAATTTAAAAAAAAAATGTATTTTTTTAAATTTGTATTTTTTTTTATCTACCTTGACCGAACCCCAACTAAAATCATCTAATAATAATATCTACGGTAAAAAAAAAAACTCTTCTTTTGAGTAATAATAAATTATATGTTGCATACACATATGGATGGACCCAGCACATTCTAGTATGCCTCCTATATGTCATTCCCTTTTAAATTTATTCAACTAAACAACTAAAACTAATTTTAACATTTATTTAAATATATTTTGGGATATTTCGGAAA
The DNA here is from genome assembly GCA_000696205.2 of Oncopeltus fasciatus. Taxonomy (NCBI): domain Eukaryota; kingdom Metazoa; phylum Arthropoda; class Insecta; order Hemiptera; family Lygaeidae; genus Oncopeltus; species Oncopeltus fasciatus. The sequence goes on from KZ807130.1 coordinate 347,060, forward strand.
AAAGGAATGGATAAAAAAAAATCTAATTCATCGATGCTTTTTCATAGACCAGTTGACAGTTTCCCAACGGAAAACGTTTTTAGATTGGTACGTTTTATACCTTCTTCAGGTAATAATCGATGAGTGATGTAATTCTCTCGACAGGTGGCATCGTATATCAACTCAGAAGTATATTATATGAAACCACATTTAAATATATATGCGTCTCGTCCAAATAATAGCGTTACTCTTCTAACAACTGAAGAAGGCGTCTAGCCAAAAAGCTTTATGTGAAAAATAAATCAATCTGCCTGTAGGAATCTGTCGCCATTGGCTCTCCCCCACGTCTTAATTGCGAGCGCTTTCGGCAGTGGTCTGTCATCTTCAGGTCGAACATAGTCCTGGAAATCTCTCGTGGTGCCAGCCTCGTTTCCCCTAACTGTATGCCACCCCCGGGGTCAGTCCGACTCCGGAGGTTGTGACCTGTCCCCTACCCCTAGTGGTAAGACTCTTCCTCACAACTTTCATTTGATCCTCCCGCCCAGAGCCTGTCCTGGGGAATCCCACCTTACCTAGGCAGTGGACGACAGGTAGGCACTTGAACATTATTTATTGTAGCCAACCTTGCGCTGTGACGAGTTCCAAGTGGAGCCCTCAAGTCACGAGTTTACGACTTCAAGAAATTCACCCAACAACCCGTTTCTTGTTTACCTTCGTGCTCAACTGTCTTCTTAAAACTGTTAAAAAATAATGTTATGATGATCTCTTGAAAAACTATCTAAAAATCTAAAATCAACCCTTATTCCCCCTCTTATCTTGTAATCTTATTTTTCCTCAACTTAAAAAATCCAAATTTATCAAATATTTGTCTTATAATTTTAATTTTTTTAAAAATATTCTAACATCAAATTTAATGTTCTTTACCTACTAATATTCTCTGTCGTCACTCTTCTTATAAGTGTTAATGGAATATAATTTAATGTTAACAAAACTGGAAAGTTGTTTATATTAATTGAATAATAAATAATTGCAATCAAATAAAAAAAAAAATTGTTTTTGTAAACCTATCTCAAATTATGACTTTCTACGCTTCTTGCCACGTGGCAAAAATCCCTCAATCCACCCAACTCGAGAAATTTAAATAAGCTACATCAATTTTTAAGCAAACCTTAAAAACTAAATTTCTTTTATTTTTTATTTTTTTATCGGCAGAAAATTGTTTTCTATACAAAGATATGAAAATCATTATTGTCGATCCTTAGAGGAAAATATTAAAGATATTCATTTTTAAAGTTACAATTTTTGATAGGGAAACGTAATTGGCTCCGAAACGATAACTCTATTTGAAAAATCTTTTACAGCAGGAGTTTCTTAGAATTATAACCAAAATTAATATAAAAATAATTAAATGAATAAATTGGTTTCCTAAAATGATATAGGTATTGACTTAACACTAATTAAGCATACTTCGTTATATCCCCGCCTAAACCAAATCAGTGTACTACAATTTTTAGATTTGTACGTGATCGCAAATTGTAACTCTTTTTGCCGAGGAGTTTGAAAAAAAGATAAAACGGACGAAAAATATATTATTTAAAACAACTGATACAAGGGAATAGAATAAAAAATCTGTCTCAGCCTGGTCTCGAACCTGGATCTCCTGCTATCCGGGCAAGAATGCTATCCAGGTTATAGTCCTGGCTGAGACAGTTTATATTTTATATTCTATTCCCTTGCGTTATTTGTTTAAAATTAATGTGGGATTAAACACCAAAACTAAAAAAATTATATTTAAAAAAATGTATTATTTAATTCTTTTTTTGGCTGTGTATCGGGAAATATAAAAAATTTCTATATTTGATTTTAGTCGAGAAGAACCATTAGTCAATTCCTAGTTCTATTTTTTTTTTTTACCTCCCATTCAACCACTTAGGGTCATAGAGTGTAGAACTTTCTTCCAACTGCCACTATATTCTAAAAAACTATAGCTCTGGGAAGGATTAATCCGTCTAATTTCTTTCAGACTTGGTCTATATGTTTAGTAAGAGGAAAACTTATTTTAAAAAACCCGGCGGTTGACCCAATTATTTATTTTTTTATGGACAAATGATGGACTTAACCAAACCGTCCTTCGGAGAGGACATTTTACCACCTGTCCCAAATCTTATTTATGTCAGCGCTCGTAAAATATCTATATGCTAATTAAATCTGATTCAAACATACAGGTCATGTACAGTAGAAAAAGGATTACTGACTAAAACCTTTTCCATTTTATTCCTCCTCGTCTTAAGTCATCTGCATTTTTATAGGGGCCAATAACCTAATTATAGATATGTCGTCATTAATTTTTTAATAACGATATAGTTAAACCATTAAAACATTAATAAATATATTAACAGATATTTAAAAAAAATATTACTATCTTGGCTTTTACTTTTGCTCGGCTTAAAGAATAGACACTTTGATTGAGTTGAAAAGCGAACAGATAGAAACAGTAAATAATATTAATAACCATTAGAGTATAATCAATAACTAATACTCATCAAGACACATAATTAAGTATTTTACCCTGCACACTCAATGCAAATCTAATTTTTTTAAAACAACTATTAATTTGATTAAATGATTTCTAATTAGTCACTTGACCCATGGGTGGTTAGACTGACTGTCTCGTATGCTAAAGGTCTTGGGTTCAAATTTCAGGTCTTTTGAGCATTTTTCTTAAATACCATGTCGAAATATTACCTGGGTGGGTTTTTCCAGGAGGCCAATGCACCAGCGGGAGGTTACGGAGACTCCCTCATAAGGTTGGGCCAACATCGCACTGTCGCAACGACAACCCTGGGCATGGAAATGGACTATAGCCTTTCCGATTGACGAGATCCATCAGACTTCCGGCGACAACCTATTTAACGAGGAAACCACCCAAAGATCTTAACACCTTCGAGGTGTGTGCTCAAGATATGTCTATGGCAAAGAGCACATAAATATGGCGGCAAAAGATCCTTATCCGTAGGATTGAATTGAATACGTGTGTGCACATGTGTGGTATATATATATATAGTTCTGAGTCAAGCTATTTTATACCCAAATTTGGACAACCCAAAGTTTCTTTGTTAAGACTGCAGCTAATGAGGACTGATATTGCTACAATGCTCAAGTCCCCTGAAAGTGCTCAATGAAAACAATCTAGCTGTCCATTGAGAAAAGTGTGTCTCATTCCAGTCAAGATGAACTCCAAAGAGGTACTCGAGAAAACCCAATCTCATTGTAGTTGAGTGGTTCGTTAACTAACTGCTACCTTCCGGGCTCCTGGTTCCCGCGCCCTACCTGCTCTTATTTTTTTTTCTCTTTTTGCATCCGTGTGAACGGTGCTTGTGGGGAAGTCTATGTATTAATTGCTTCTAGCTTTTTGTTGAGAAATAGTAAAAAGAACTGAGATGTTATAAGATATGCAGCTCTCTGTTCCACCTGTGGATATACCGCTATTTTTTGAGAACACTATACAGGTCACTCTGATGAATGACAAAGAATCGTAAAAATTATTCATGGTGGAATTAGAAGCTTCATAGATTTTGGGTGATATTGAAGTAGAAGAAGGGTTCATCAAAAGGACTCGAAAATATCGGTTATTTTCATAGCAATTGATTTGATAAAGTTCATATTTTGTATCTGAGATATAATAGTTCGTTACGATATTAATTTCAATGCAATTAAATCAGAGGGAGGTGGTGTTTTGACTTGTCAATTATATTTTCTTCAAATGCTATAATTATCAAATTTTTTCCAATGATTAGCCATATACGTGTAATTTTTATAAAAAAGTAATAGTATCAAAATAAATCACAGAAAAAATATCAACTTTTATGGAGATTTTTTTCCATTTTCAAGTATACAATCTAATTACTGGCAGGTGGTGCTAAAAAAACAAAACAATTAAGTGCAAATGCTCTTCTTGTACACTTAGCCTCTATTTTATATATATATNTAATGGCGAGAAAGAGGGGCGAGACGGAAGCTGTCTGCTCCAAGTCCAGCAGGCCGGAGGATGACTGTTCTGACAGTAATGACATTCAGCGATAATCCACTTCCCTTTGTGACAGTTTTCTCTTCAGCTCTCACTATCGGTCTTAAGCACTCTTCAATAATCCCCTGATATTTATCATTTTAACTAATTAATTTAATGTATATATATATATATATATATAGTGTTGTAAGCGTGCGACCCGCACGTTTGAGGAGTGGGGTTTAACTGAACGGTAAATGTTTATTTTACAACTAATTAGCTGGATTTAGTTTTTGAATTATCGCTTTTAAATTTAAATGAAGGAGTGAGCTTGTACATAGATAAATCGGAAAATGGGGTTAGGGATTACCTTAATTGCCAAGTAAGAATAGTAAATGTTTTCTCACTGCAGCGGGCGTAGTATTTTGTTCGGAACAATGAAACGAAACCAAGAATTACTTATTGATGAAAATATATTCTATAAGTGTAAGGGATTATATGAGATGGAAAATTTAAACACAAATATTTATTCAATCAAGATACTGAGGAATATTGCTTAGTTTACGGCAGCTCCTGCATGACGGACATTTTTATTTATTTCAGGGAGGGGTGTTCTATATCTACCCACCCTATTTTATAACCTTAATGCTCACTTTTATGTGTCTCCCAATGAGAATGGGAAGTCCGCTCACATGTCTTATTATACTTATTAGCAACAAAAATATTCCATTATATATCTTGAAACTTTTTACTAATATCGAATTTTATTTTCTTAAAATCTCTAACGCTTATAATAATTGCAGTCTACATCAATGAAAAGCTTAGAGAATTGTCTCTAAAAAAAATTGGTCTTTATACGAAAGAAATATGTTTCTTACGATATAAACATTCCATATTTATGCAGTTTTTAGGAGATTTAAGTGATAAATTGGACTGTTCAAATCTGCAAAATACTACTGAACACTGTTCTGTGTAGAATTATGCAACCCTTCCTAAATATATCAGCTGACTCTCCGGCGGTCCGGGAAAGTAGCTACCCCTTCAAGCTCGTTCACCCCCCGGGGGCTTCCAATCACTCCGCAACCCCTGAGCGTAATCACAGTGATCCGTCCGACCACAAGTCTCCTTGCTAACCGGTGAGCTTGTGCGGAAGACGTCCGCGAACGATTGTTCCTAACAGCTGTTATTTCCAATGTGCTAGTACCCCGTCATCATTTACCATTATCCGTTTGACTTGGGAGCCTGCGAGGGATAGCTCTAGGCAAGGCCTTTTGGATTTTTACCTCCTTTTTTTTTTTTTGTGAATATCTTTTTGTAAAATTAATTCAATGCCGAGTTATATTATTTTCTGACCTTCGTAATATTTCCTAAAAGATAAATGAAAAATAAATTTTACTAATTTTTAATGCAAGGGAACAGAATAAAAAATCTAACTGTCCCAGCCAGGACTCTAACCTGAATCTCCTGCTATCCGGGCCGGTGCATTTATCATTTATGCTACCAGGACAAGTCTGATAAGTTATTAAATTCCCCGCACTAATTAGGGACAGTTAGATTTTTATTCTGTTTCCTTAAAGTAAAAATTGTTAAAATTTACTTGGGATTAAATACCACAAAAAAATAATATATTAATAAATTTTTTGTTTCTGTAATTATTTCTTTGGATACTTTCAACCAATCGAAGTTTTAATTCTGTGCAACCTTTTTGTGGATAATATCTCCACAAAGATTCCGTCACAGCAACTGTATGTCGTTGGCGTATTTCAATGCTTAATAATTGTAAAATCCACCATGTGTAATATAATTGTAATAATATTAATACAATTATTAATTTATTATNNNCTATTATTATTAATGTACTATTATTAATAATAAAATTTAAATTGATTATTTATATTTAAAGTATAAATGTAGCATATTACCACATCGAGAGGAATCCCTCCCTTTCCCTTAAAACAGCCCAGCTTGGCTGCTCCACCCTCAGACCGAGGTGGCCGACTACCCCTTCTGCCACCCCTACCTCAGACAGGGGAGGCCCGGAGGGCATTAGAAACCCTATAAATGCCAGAGTGGAATTGGAGAGCGACTTTCGCCGAGGACGGAAAAGGCTGTCGCTAAATAGAAAGAGATGACTCGCGAGATTCATAGTGCTGGCTGGAAGAGCGCGACCATCTCCCGTCATTTGATTGTTGTCCGCCTCTAGATAGATTTCCCCATAGGAAATTAAGCCCTCAACTTGGCTATAACACTCTTTATTTCTTAAAGTCCTCTCCCGTCCTGTACAAGAGAAACAAAAAAAAATATGATACTCTCAGAAGTGTGTGAATTCATCAGTTATTTTTTTATAAGCGAGATCACATTAGTGCCATCATTTTCTGTAAAAAAAACAAAAAAAAAAACTGTTTCTAGAGCGGTATATTTTTCACATAAAATTTTTGCAGAAAATTATATTTAATTAAGCTATTAATCTGTCAGAGTTCAAATGGTCTTTTCCCTTACATCTCATATTGGGGTTTTTTGTTTTTTTTTACAAAAACAGCATATTTTCAAGAGAGTATCCATGAGAAAACCTAATTCCTCTGTGTTTTGTTGCTACATCTGAGACCTACTGTTTATATATAATCCTTTAACTAGCTAAAATCAATTCGTACTGGAGATTCTTACACACTTTGAGGAAAAATATAGCACTGTAACGACCATTTTTTTTTCCAATCCATTTCATGCTATTCCTCCGAACACGTAATGGAGTTCTTGTTCCTCTAAGAAATGGATTACAGCCCCAAAGAGCAGAGCTTCCTGAATACGTATCTCTTGTTTTGCGCCGTTTTAGCAGGACTTCCCTTAAGAAAATCCCGCTATTCAGTCAGCCAGCGTGACACGACTTCCAAAAACTATTCTGAATTCTATATACCGATCTTACATATAAACAGTCAGTCACATAAGAGCTGCGTGAACTAAGGCAATCTATCAGTTTTTCAGTTGAAGAACGATTGTATTTGAACTTTCCACAACATATATTCCTCCATACTTTTAGAATATATCTTCCTTAACTAAACAGTTAAACTGTATTGAGTTTCATAGCACTAAATTAAATATTATACAGTGAAAAGGCTTTTCTTTTTCATATTTTTCATTTCAGGCGATTCTTCACTCCTATTCGTCCAATTTAGCTCAATAACGAATTATTTTATTTTATATATATAAAAGCGACATGCAAAATTTCTTTCAAAAATTATTAATTGTGTCGCTTCCAGGCCGGGATAGGCTATGGATAGGATCTGTTCTAATATATGTATATATAGATATAGATCTATAGTTATATATGTGTGTGGGGGGGGGGGGTGTTTCTGTTTAACGCTAGCTGATTTAAAATAATTGAATAACTTATTTTTCGGTCAACCGATTAATGTGTTCATCAGTAATGGAAACGGGGTATAGTGAAGAAAAGGGGTTTAAAGAACAAAAATAAAGAGAAAAAGAAGAAGAAGAATGCATATTAAATAGGGTAAAAAACATAATAAACTTCGGAGGGTTGATAAATTCAAATAATACAAATAGGGTAAGAGAGCTTAAGGGAGGGGAAAATTTGGAAGAAAGAACAGGTAAATCTTTAATATAT
>KZ807130.1:383020-406391 GCA_000696205.2 Oncopeltus fasciatus
AAATAAAATTAATTAATTAATAATTTTTATGTTTTGTTTTTACTTTTTAATTAGAATAGAATAACATATGTTTGAAATAGTTTTTTTTTAATAATAAAGTGAACTTGAAGATTTTTTTATAAAAATTGCTTATTTTCTTTTAAAACAACTTTTATATTTTAGTAATACAGCAATAATGTGCAGATTTAATGCTTTTAAGAGATGACTGTATTGCATAAAGCCTTTAAGAAGATAGGGTATCTTTTTAGTTATTAGCATTCAGGAAATAACCTTAGATCTTTTCGCATTTAATACCAAATAGCAGAGGTGTGAGATGAGCAAGAAAACTAGTTGCTTGTAAATAAAAAGGGCAAAGAAAAAATTTGTCATTATAGAGGGACATTTGGTTATTAGTTTATTTAGGTTTTTCGGGAGATTTGAACAGGTCAGAGTATTGTAATCCTTGCAAGATGGCCAACTCATTTTCATGGACTATTTATCACAGTAAGCTTTTTTTTTTTTTTTTTTTCCAGAAGGATTTTTGCTTAATAAAAGAGGTTAAAGATAGGGCTAATAATTGTACTTGAAATTTGAATGACGGATAAATCTACTTCATTTTTTTAATTTTTTATAATTACAAACAAAATTATGGAGTATTTTTATAAGAACACCAAGATTCCTTGTATCAAGTTTTAGTAAAAAGAACAGTTCTTATAGCTGATAAAATGTCAGTAATCAAATTCAGGTAAACCTTCTCAACTAATTGAGAATTTCGCGGGTTGTAGAAATTAGTCAGGGTTTCGACCAGGATCAGAAAAATAAAATAGTCCCAAATTGTTGGGTAAATAAATTAGTTTCAATAGGGAAAAATGAAAACTTGCTCCTAAAGGTAAGAACAATTTTTTTAAACATAGGTAAATCCTCTCCAAACTGAGTAAATTTGCTTTATGTAAGTTTTTTCATTGGAAAATTTTTTATAACTAATAAAATCCTTCTTCTTCCATGGAATTTTAGTATGTTGAGCACAATTGCTCTTATTCAAAATAGGAGTAACTGCACTCAAAAAAAATTTTTTTTTTCTTGCACTTTATGTTAGTAAAGCTACCACTCCTATTTGATCAATTTTGCTTACTAATAAACTAAGATTTTTATTTTGTAATTTATATTACTAGTCGTTATGCTTCAAAGAACTAAAACTTTGGCAATAAAGAGGTTTATAGATATATGGGCACTCACACACATTAATTTAAGGACTATCAGTTAAGCGTGTAGAATAAAAAAAAAATACTAATTTTTCCTCGAGAACAAGCCTAAAGCTAACTTTTTTGAGAATTTCTAATAGGGTAAATTAATAACTAATCCTGATAAAACTGATACTAATATAGCAGTGTACGATCCATGATTAAGGATACTTCTAGCCTCAACCAAAAATAATCTCATCAAATATTTTCCTCTTGTGGGGCAATGGGGCCACATGCTGTCAGACGATTCCTTGACATCTCATTTCAAATGCTTGAGATTGTAATCTATCATCTCAAATATGAATGAAATTTTCTATTACCATTCTTTTACATAGATTTTTATTCTTTTACCTCTGATTCTGTTATGTATTTGTTCTCAGCTACTCCAATGTTAATAACTGGTATTTTTCATTCCATGGCCTCAAGGGGAACTTGTATTTCACAGGAAAACATTTGTACCTTTGTCATTAATTAATATAATATATAATAAATACAATATATATTGTATATCATATTATTATAANATATTTATTAATATATAATAATAATATAATAAATACTATACATTTATTAATTAATGTTAATAAATGTATAGTATTGATAAATATACTCTTCATATATCCAGGAGTAAAGTAAATAAAGTAAGTAAATTAGTAGCATAAGCTTTTTTGGTCTAAAAAATATTCCAGAAAGATTTTCAAAGACTTTTCTTGTACATGGAAAATTAGTTTAAAAGAATAGGTTTTTTCATGTCAGACAACCATAGGATTATTTGTAGTATTGCTGTTTGTTGTCAGGCAGGAGCTCTATCCAGGTGTCTGACTCCCAGACAGTGCTTTTCAACTGCTGTATCAATTTAGTAGTGGACAATAACTACAAATAGATAATACTGATATTTGGTCATAGTTATCTCTAATTATAAAATATGAAAATAAAAATAAATAATATTAGTTATTTGTAGTTTTGGGATGAAAATGGTTTCTAGCAAAGTTATATTTAACATTTTCTTGTATTTAAATGAGTATTCATAGATTGCACTTCTTTAAGTGAAATGAAAATTTAGTTTGCTCGATATAAGTACAGAATTTCTTAATGATAAGTTCAATATTAACACATTTTTAGTTTCTCCAATGACATTAGTGAAATAAAATAAAATATTTTTCTAATAATTATAATATACTCCAATTTTGTAACAATTTTTGCAACCAAAAAAGATAGTAATAATTTCCTTTTTAATTATTAAAAAAACTTTACTTGCTATGAAATAATAAACAAAGAAATATCATATAAGAATGTATTTGTATAAATCTTTTGATTCTGGAAAATTAAGTAATCATATTAAGAAATTTTTATGTCTTTAAGCAGCTACTAGGAATGTGCTTTTTGATCATTATTCCAATAAATATGGAGAGTAGATTAAGAATTCTGGCAGGTACTTATTTCTAATTAATATTCAGCAAATTATTAGAAAAGAAATCAATTTTTTTAGTAAAAAACCATATTTAAAATTATTTCACACTTTTTTGTGTGTCTATAAGTGTTGATGGTTATAATGAGTTTAATTATTGAATAAGGAATGAAAAATTATACTGTAAATAATAAACCCAAGGCTTCAGTTTTAACTGACATGTCGAATCCATTGTAACCAATAGGGCTATCAATTGTTTTTCATCCCTAATTCATAGATTTTTACTCAATCACATTTACACTGTTGCTGCCATCTGATAGAAAAGTGACAAAAAATAATCTTTAAATAGCAAAGTTATATAATAAATACATCAGCATTTGAGAATATAATATATATCCGCATTTGTGTAATGATTGTAATTCACCTTTAAAAATTGGAAACAGGAAACATGTTTATTATATTTAGCCTCTAAAGATTTAGAAAACAAAAACAAGTTTAGGTAGATTAATACAATTTGGAATACTTTATGATAGATGAAAACCCCATAGTATTATCGAAATCTGAGAAGGTGAAAGACATGGATTGAAAGTCTTTGAAAAATGGTTCTCTATCCACCTCAGGTAAATATGACTTGACATTCATTAAAAGATTTTTTTTTTTTTTTATTGACATTCATTATAGACTAGATTTTTTAATTAAAATCTGGTAGCTAATTTGAACTAGTATAATCTTCAGAAAGATATTTTAGTACAAATTGATTTTCTCTAACACCTATAGCATCAACTTGCAAAATTTTATTCTAATAAGCATAACAACATAAGCTTCATAAATAGGAGAATAATTTACACAGATATTTAAGTTCATAAAGGTAAGCATTTATTGAAAAAAAAAATACATCTATCTCCTCAAAAAATAATAGGTTTCAGATCTTTAGGGACTGAAAATTTACTTGAAATATCCATTTAAGAGAAATAGTCTATATTTCTTTTGTTATTATTATAAATAATTATAAATATTTACATAAATTCAGATCTTTTAGTCTAATAACNGAGGAGAGAGATCGGTTTGTCGAACGCACCACCATTTTTATCTTCAGTCCCATAGATTCCAGTTCAGTAATTGTACTCCTTTTCTTTTCTTATTTTATTATTTTTTTATTATAAACTTTTATTTATTTATTACATTCTGTTAAATAAAAAAACATTTTGTAATTTGATTGCAATGAAATTTAAAAAATGTCATTCAATGTCAATCACAGATGACCTTGAGGAGAGAAGATGACCAATGACACCACTTTCAAATTATTTACAGGCTATGTCTGCAGGAGGTCACGGGGCCATCTTCATTTGAGTCAACGGGGAGGGTTGGAGTTGGAAGACATGGTCTGTACAAGTAGATTAGGATGGTATGGCAGTTTACTGGGAAAAGGATGAAGCGGGAAGAAATGAGGTCTTGAACAAAAGGAATATTAAGATCGTGGTAAAGGGAAGAATTGGATACGTAATAGGGAGCATTTGCAATTATTCTCAGGGTTTTGGACTGAAAGGAATTGATTCTTTGGATGTTGGAAGGCTTGGAGGCACCCCAGATTTCTACTCTGTAAGTTCAGATTGAGCGTAATAAGGTTTTGTAGAGCGTCAGTTTGTTTTCAGTCGTCAGATTGGATTTCATATTCATGAGTCTGTATAAAAGTTCATATCGCCGATTGAGTTCTTGTCTTTTAATTTTAGTATGTTCTCCCCATGTAAGTCGTGAGTCAAGATGGAACCCAAGGTAACAAACGGAATTTGATTGTGGTAAAGGAATATAGTTAAATTTCACAATTCCAGGGAAGTCTTTCTTCCGCAGTTGGAAATTAACTTGAACGCATTTTTCTTCATTGATTTTTATTCTCCATTTTCCACGCCATTGTTTGATTTTTTCGAGGTGATCTTGTAGGTTTTTAGAAGCAGTTTTAGGATCGGGATGGGAGGATAGGATAGTTTTGTCGCCCGCAAATAGAACTAACTAAGAGGGTACTTGGATGGGTAGGGATGTCAGCAGTGTACAGGATAAATAGGATAGGTCTAAGCACACTACCTTGAGGAACTCTCGCTTTCACTTGGTAGAAATCGGAGTAATCTAATCTTTGCCGAACCCTAAAGAAACGGTTGGATAAGTAAGACTTAAGGATAAGGTAAATGTTACTAGGAAGTATGGATTTCAGTTTAAACAGAAGACCACTGTGTCAGACTTTGGACTGAGGCAGATGAGAGATTATGTACTTGACCTTAGAAGGTGTTACTGCCTTGAGTGGCAAGGACATAGGTAATGGTATGTCCAGAATTTTCTCAGTCTCCGCGGCATTGGACAGGTTCAAGGGATCTGAATGAGGAGTAAATGTTTGCTTGAGGTGCTGGGCAAACATTTCGGCCTTGTCTTTGTCAGAAGAGGCCCAGGAACCATCTCAACGCAAGGGAGTAGAAGCTTCATGGTTCTTAAGGATTCTGTGAGTAGCAATCCAAAAGGATTTGTCTTCTGCTGAGAGGGTAGACAGATAGGCATTAAAGGCCTCATTTGGTAAAACACCTAATTTTTGTTTTACGAGTCTGGAAAGATGATTAAAATCTTTGTGGTCTGAGGGGTGACAGTATTTTTGGAACAATGCTCTTGTGCGGGGTTTCGCTATGATGAGCTTTTTAAGCGAATCTGGGAGTGGTTTTTGTGACTCTGAAGAGTATTTGGTAAATTTTGGTTGGAGATTAGCCATATACATGCATTGCTGAACATTTGTGGTAAAGGAATATACATCTTCATCTAAATCATCTGAGGTTCTCAGAGAAATTTCGAAGTCAAGTGACTCTTCTATGAGAGTTCTAATCAAGGCCCAGTCAACTGGGCCATTAATGAGGGAGAGGGGTAATTGTTTTGGAATAGGAATCAGGGATAACATTAGGAAAACTGGGTTGTGGTCAGAGGAGAGCTCGTTTAAGTTTGAAGCAGAATGATGAAGAGGAGAAAGATTTTTGCAAATGAAGAAGTCTAGGATATCAGAAAGGAGGTTCACGTCAGAGGGCCAATAAGTGGGAGAGGAAGGACTAATTGTGCTGGATGTTATCGCATTATACAGAGCAGGGCCACGGGAGTTGGTCGTTCTCGATCCCCATTGCAAGTGTTTCGCATTATAGTCTCCACTGGCAAGGAAACGGGGACCCAGATCTTTGAGGAAAGTGGAAAATTCCGGTAGTGATTGGTGTATTTGGAGGGCAATACACTGCTGAAAGTGTGATAGGATGAGAGGGTGTGGAAATAGACACTGATGTTGATTGAAGGGACACAGAGTATTTTTTAAGTTAATATTTCACCATATAAAAATTCTGCTAGGTTTTTTTTTTATATGCATTTAAAATAAATAATTAATTTTCCTTTTTGATAGATGAAATATTTATGAAAAATCAGAGAAAATGCCCAAACATTACCTTACATTAAATTATTTTTACAGTGATATCAATTATAAATTTTGTATAAGTTGTTTCCCAGCTCAATACCACTATTTTACAATGATTTACCAATTAACAATAATCATTGGTAACCAATAAGCTATGTTAAAAATTAAAAAGCTTATTGGAAAAATAATTTTGCTCTTAGCATCAATCCAGGCAGCAATTTCTTGAGGTGTCATAGTGAATAAAGGGCTATCTGGTATAATCCAACTCTTTCTCCTGTCTTTGGGACCTGCTGGAGGGGAAAGAGAGTTACTGGCCTTTTGTAACTCCTGAAACAAAAAAATATTAGTTCAAATGGAGTTTTTTGAACCCAGAAAATAATAATAAAATTTTTTTGTTGGGGTTCGGTCAAGGTAGATCCAAAAAAATACAAATTTTAAAAAATTTTATTTTTTAAATTATCTGCCAATGTTTATTTGTTTATTTCAAAATAAACCTGTCAAAAATTCCCCTAGTCCCAAACGTTACTTATCCGCAATTGTCCAGTATTACCCCTTTTGAAGCAGGCCACTCTCTCTTTACTTACCGCCTCTTACCCCCCACCCCTCCACCACCCACATTGTACATCTCAAAAACAAATTCCTCACAATTTTCAAAACTTACCTTCTGTCATGAAAATGTGATCTTAGGACAGGACGTTCCCCTCTTGCCTTCATATAGGTAGGTTTGGTTAATTATATATATATATATATATTTTTTTTTTTCATGCTACCAGTTGCAAGTGAATTATTCTTTATATAATAAATACACAAGTAAATTATCACATAACTCTTTTTCTTCATCTCAAATTTAAAAATGCATACCTCCTTGACAATAACAATTTTTCTCTATGCAATAATTCAAGTGAATGAAACGTAGGGCATAGATTTCTTATAGCAACAAATTTATTCTGAAATACATTCAATAATGATGATTGATTTTATATTTTGGGTATGAAGAAATGTAAATAAGGATGAAATAGAGAAAGTAACTGGAGAATTGGACAATATTGTNTAATAAAAAATTATTAGTATTACATAAATCAAACAATATATTAGCATTAACAAAACATTTATAAATTTAGGGCTCGAATTTATTGGTGATCTCAATTTAAACAAGGATTACCCATAAATTTTCTCTTACATTTATTTCTCTTGACATACATTTAGTTTATATTGCTGAAAATATTTCTGGATTAAATTTAACAATTTTTTTAAATATGTATTTAATCTCTTTTTTGAACAATGTAATCTGGTGATTTCTATTATATAATTCACTTCATTTGAAATCACTATATCATTTACTCATAATATTTCAGTTATACTCATTTTCAATGATTTTGCTTTCTTATAGCAAGTTTACATTTAAAAGTCATTATTTTTGTTATCTCAGAAAAACATTTTAACATTGAAGATTATAAACTTTAATCTACTTATTCCGCAGAGTTGTGACGCTTTGCCCCTGGGCCTCAATAATTTGTGAGCAATCATGGAAGTCTGTAGCAGTAATTGTCAAAGCAAATTTTTTTTTTTCAAATTTTAGTAGCTAGATTATTTTTCTAAAGGTGATTTGATCCAATTTTTCTTTATCAAAATAAGAGAGTGAAATTAGTATCTCTAGATGATTTAGACTGTCAGCCAGATGAAATCTATTAGTACTCATCACTTCAAATACCGCTCTGTCTATTGTGCCAGAGATACTTAGTAGGCAGGCTTAGGCTAACTTATAATGAATATGTGAAATGTCTAGGAGGGGCATGCGAATCCTTACTGTAATTGACAAAAAGAATGACCAAGAACTGGGACATACTTAAAATAAAAAGATGGGTCGAGAGTACTACAAGCTTAACAGCACTAAGAAGATAGTGAAAGAAGAAGAATTTATATGCAGATAAGAATAAATTGTTTTTCGTGTTTATTAATAACATTAACTGATTGTTTGCAATAAGACAATCATGAGAGTTATCTGTATTATTAAATAAATAATTAGATCTTTTGAATTTTGTTTAAGTTTATCAAATTATTCATGATCCAATAACTTATTTGAAGTTAACGAACGAATTACTTTTTTTTTCTTTTTTAACCCAGAATAATTACACTCGCCTTAATAGTTTTTCTTTTGCTGCAAGCAGTTTGAGCAAAGTGCCTCCTTATTTCAGGGGATGAAGGACAGGAAGAGGCTCGTCGGAGCTTAGCTCTGCCAGCAGCTGTATCCACGCCTCCCCGAAGAATATATTTGCTTGAAAGTTTCTTAAGCTCCAACTTGCTTCCTCTAGGAAAAATTAGTAGTAATTAAAATCTTAATAAGTTTCACTGCACAAAAATTTAGTATAGCCATTATAAATAAATTATATCCAAATCACAAAACCAATCTATAGAAAAGCAATTTTCCTATAAGGAAATCCTGCAATTCATGTGAGTGCCATTACTGAATTTTTACATCAGGAAAGTCAAAATTTGATTCTTTCAAAATTTTCTATTATAGATAACTTGAGGGGCTGAATACGAACTTAATTATTACTTTGAATGTCCTTGAGAGAGGATCATGCTGTGGGATCTCCCGAGGATTATACAGATAAGTGTCTATTATGCTTTACCTATTTTAGCATTAAGAAATAATTTTACTTTTATGTTATTAACTTTAAGAAATTTTCTTTTTATATTTAATTATAGATTTTGTGAGTGGTGTCACTGGTCACCTCCTCACCTCATGTGACTCTCATTAATGTAATTTATTTTCTATTATTCATTATTAATGAAATTACAAAATGTTTTTATTTATTTTTAACAGAATGTAATATATATTAATAATCTTAAATTTTAATTTATTTTGGACTCAGGGACTATGGAAAAGTCTCTGAGTCCCAAATACCAGAAAAAAAACCTGCCCTTAATTTGAGAGGGAGGAACCAGTATTTAATACCCCCTACAAGCAATTAAATTTATAACTATTAAAAAGGAAGGAGTTGGAGATCTCTCTATTGTTTCCTCTTTTTTAAATAGAGAAAGCTATTGCGGGGCAGGTAGGAAAGGTAGAGGCTATTAAAAGGTTGACAGATGATACTATTTTGGTACAGTTATTTCAAGATGCCAAGGCAGAAAAATGGATGAAAAGTATTACTTTTCTTATATAGATAAAATTCAAGTAAAGGCCGAACTTTATTATAGAATGATGAATGATACAATAGTAGAGGGATCATTAGACAAAATGACTTAATGTGCACAATGACTATTGAAAATTTATTTAATATGAAAGAACAAAATGTTATAAATGTTAAACAGATTCTGAAAAAAAAATTGGTAAAGAGTCTATTCCAACATCTTCATATATTCTTACTTTTTCTACTCTCTCCTCTCTTTCTAAAATAAAGGCAGGATATTTAATCCTTCCAATGAAAAAATATGTCCCCCCCTCTCAGGTGTTTTCTTCTCTTTATTTTGGCCACTCCTCAAAAACTGTAGTATAAAAGCATGTAATAACTGTTGTTCAAAATAACATGACAAACTATAATGCAATAATGAATTGTTTAATTATAACTCTTAAGGCCCCCACCATCCACTTTCCCTTACCTGCCCAAAATGGCTAGGAAAAAGGGAAATTAAATCCATTCAGATAAATGAAAACAAAACTCCTACCGAAGCAAGAAAAATTTTTAAACAAGGGCAGTGCCTTATTTTTCAGAATCATTTACAAAAATTGTTAACAAATAATGTGTACAATGTAATTTCAAAATAAATCTCTGTCCAAACAGACAAACTAAAAACTAGAGAATATAATGTGTAGGACGAGGCTTTTACATGTAAAAAAAAATACTGAGTAAGTTATTCATAAAAATCAGACCAATAGGAGTGGGGGAGGAAATTTCTAGTGCAAGTTATAAAAGGTTTTTCGATGCAGCATTCATAATACTTTGTAAAGAGAAATGAACTCAGAACAGATTTGTTTATTCATAAATAAGAGTGTAGGAAATGCTTAGAAAAATTGAGCAATTAGGAGTGGGAGTTTACCTGTACCCTAAATTTTAATTGAATAGTACAGAAGCCACAATTAGTTGTTTTTCTTTGTAAAATTTTGTATGTGGCTTTTTAATTTAAAAAGAAAGACTGATTTGATTTTCGAGCAAAATTGGACCAATAATCAAGAGGGACTAAATGAAAGTAATAAAGTAATGAAACTGTACAGATTTGTTTATAGAGAAAACGAATATTGTAAAAGTTACAGAGCAAACTTGAACAATTAGAAGAGAGGTTTTATCAGAATCCCTTTATTTTAATTTAATGGTCTATAAGCGACAATTAGTTCTTTTTAATTAAAATTTGGCCAGACACTTTTAAATTTAAAAAGAAAGGTTGAGTTTGTTAATGAGCAAAATTGTACCAACAGGAGTGGAGATTTACTTGTTTTCGAAAGTTCATATACAGCAATTTCCTGTGGTAAAAACATTATTACTCTCCTAAGTTTGGAAACAAAGATTTGTTTTAGAATAAACTTCAATATAATCATTTTTGTTTGCCTCGAATAAAAAAATTAAAAAATGGATGTTTGCAGATCAATTATCAATATTTTATATAAGTTACTTATAATTGCATATTTTGTTTCCAAGAGTGATTCACAAGGCAATACCCTTTGAGTAGAGTAAGACAGAGTAGCTTTGCATGCATTTAGTACTGAATGACTTAAACTCTTAACATTAAATTAAAAGTAACACGTTTGGTACTTACACCCCTTTTCTGTCAATAGTATTGACAAAAGCAAACTCAGCAAGTGAGAGAAAAATAAAAGCTGTGCATGCTAAAGCCCAAACATCGTTAGCCATAAACTGTGAAACTTTTTGATTAATTTGTGCTGACCAGCAAAGTTGAATAAAAGTCAACATTGTTGCAGAACCTATAAACAGAAGTGAGAATGATTTTGGTTATAAAGTTTTCCCTTCAAGTTTTAGAAGATTATTATTATTTATTAAATAAAAAAATGTTTCTCATGTTTGTTCAAAATATTTTATGCACTCATTCCAGGCAGAGGGATANTTCTCATTTAACTTACTTAATGGGAAGAGTCAAAGGAGTACTGCAGTTATCTCATAAATTCTTTTTCACAGTGTTTCTGTATTATCCTTACTCATTGAGAATATTTCTGTATTAAAGTTGTCTTGAAGTATTTCTCAAACACTTATGTCCAAATCCATTAGTTTTCTCATATTCCCATTTTTGCAGAATCCACATTCTTCCCATTAATGTTCCTCCAGACAGAAGCAGGAAGGTAACTGTGAAGTGTCGGATGAAGCTATGCACGTCCATTTGCAGCGGTGAGCAGGCGTACAGCCATAATCCATGACTCTGTAAGAATATAATTGCTACTTAGCTGGAGACCCAATGGTAAGCGACAGATAATTGAGCTCATCCTCTGTCTGCAAGGTAATTCGATTCAAGTTAATTCTAGAGGAGGGAATTACAGTTAGGGAATTCAATTAGGGGATCGGCTCGTTCGCGATGGGATAGATCAAGCTGTGTATCCCTGTTTCGAGAGCTCCTGGTCGAAGGATCGAGAGGAGGCGCGCTGCCAATGAACTATTGGATATCTATTTATTTATTTACTTCGTATCATAACCAAAATAATTGGGACGAGAGAGGGGCTATCTAGAGGAATGCAGTCAAGCCCTTTGCATTTTCAACTGATTGCGTGACTCGTAAACATCTGCCTAGTAAATTTGACTTCATTAAACCATTGGTTGAAATGTGTGTGTGTGTGTGTGCCTATATATATAATCCAATTTACTTTTATTTACCTACCGTTATTTCATATAAATATTTTCAATCCAAGTTACACAAAAAATATAGAAAAATACATAAATAACTATAGTTACGTATTTAATTGCTAACAACGGAGAACATATAAGAGAAAATAAAATACCATATCTTCCATATTATTATTTATTAAATAATACAATGTTTCTCATGTTTGTTCAAAATATTTTATGCACTCATTCCAGGCAGAGGGATATTTCATAGTTTAGTGACTAGTAAAATGTTTCTCATGTTTGTTCAAAATATTTTATGCACTCATTCCAGGCAGAGGGATATTTCATAGTTTAGTGACTAGTATCTGTGACTTGCAAGCTAAAAGTCCCTAATCCCAGTTCTTCTGAACCTTTTCCTAGACTGTAGGGTAAACAATAGCACTAGAATCCTAGTGGGAGTCTTGAGTATTAGACTCCTCCTGACAGGACTGACACTGATTTGGCTTTGCCCTGAGTATGAAAAAAAAGCAGCGCCCAGATATAAGATGTCACTCTACTGGTAACAAGCAAAATTGCAAGTTCTCTAAGGTTAGAGAGGCTGGAAGCAGGAAAAATCACCCAAAATACTTGATTAGCTACCAGTGAGTGTATCTATATGAATGTAAGATGGCTATAGATCAATGAGGTCAGATAAAGTGCAAATTAGTTCTGGAGGTGACTATAGATCTCTCTGGCCTTAAAGCCAACTGAATACTTTTATAAGGGGTGTATACAAAAAAAAAAATTAAAAAACTGTTTTATCAAATTCAAGATTTCAAAGGACTGTAAATGTTTTACTCCTATTTAGTACCTACCAACACTTAATAATTCCTTTAGAGCATTCTCTAAGCTTGTTTAATCTCATTAGTATTCTTCAAAATCCCTCAGTTTAGTTATTTGTTTCAAAAAAGAAAATTAGCAGTGTCCTACAAAATTCTTGTAATTTTAAGGCATTACTGAAAAAATTTCACAGCTGCTGAAGCAACTCATGAAGTTATCAAATATGAAAGGGGAGGTTTCCTTGCAAGCGGGTTCAATATCAAGGATATTGATGAGGTTCAACAGAGAGCTGTTGAGTCAAATCCGTCTACAAGTAAAGTAATCACGAACTTGCCAGGGAGTGTAGTTAGTCGCCATCTACTCTCCATGATGATCCTGTTATGAAAAATGGGTTCACTTTTGAAATCTTAATATCTGTAAGCAATGGCTAGATCACAGTCAAATTGCATTTCCAGATGCTGCAAGAGGGCTATTTGAAAAAGAAGATTCATGTTTAATTTTTTTTAGAATTTTGAAGGTGTTATTCAACACAAATTGGTCCCTGATGGATGGTCTATGAATTCTGAACTCAACTGTAAACAAGTGTAAAGATTCTTTGAAAAATCGTCTGAGCGTTATCCTGCTGTGATTAAATGAAAAAAAATTTTATTCCAATAAGATAATGCTCATCCTCATACTTCCCGTCAAAGCAAAGAAAAGTTTAAAGAACTTTATGGGTTCGAACTCCTGTCTCGAGCATCCACCATATAGTCCAGATTTCACACGATCAGACAACTTTTTTTTTTTATACATGGCCCATTTTCTTTAAGGTAAAGTTTTATAAATTCGTGGAAGTTGAAATTTCGGTCTAAGAATTCTTTGACAACCATCACAAGGAATGGAATCAGTGTGAGATCAAGCAATTGGCTAGCAGGTGGCTAATGGCCCCTTGTGTGTGTGTTTCTTGTATGCAGTGTGTTACATATTTATAAAATTAGAGGCATGGAAGATTCAAGAACCAATTAATTGAATAATAAACAATTCTATTCTAAATTAAGGAAAATTGATTCCTTATTAATCCATTTTTATGGGCTAATTATTCACTTCCTTTAAATAATGGACCACATTTCATTATAGGTAATAATATGGTTTGCATTATAAGTTAATTATGATAAGTGATACAAAAATAATATTTTTAAAAGAAATATTATCACAAGAAAGAAATATTATAGAAAAAAAAATATTTTCATTTCTAAAGAAATAAATTTATAAAAATAATGACATATAATTCTAAACATAAAGTTAAAATCTCAGATAAACAACATTACAGGAAATTTACCATTAGTTTATTTTTATATATAAATCAATAATCTCAATAGCTATGTCCATGTGGCCATTGATAACAAATACGTTTCAGGTCACCTAAAGAAAAGTTTAAAAATTAAAATAGTTGAATTTAAGGACTTCCCTTGTTTATGTATATTTAATATCTAAGTATTTTATAGATCGATTTTTTAATATTTGCCTTTAGCTAAAAATGTAAAGCCAATAGAGCATTAAGGTATTTTGGTAGGGAGGTGGAAGTAGCTTGGAAGTTTTCTATTCTCATTGATAGAATGACACAACTATTAGGAAAATTTTTAATTCTTTATCGGTTTTATTGAGAGGTTTTAAAATATGGTTACTATCGTTCTTAGCCTTATACGCTAGATCGCAGATTGCTAAATCTGCCAGATCTCTACTGGACTACACTTTCTGACCAAGCAAGTATCTATAGGTAAATTTGTTGTTTAGAGCATGAGCTCTCTTTTCATCAAGTGTTATATTTCCAACTTATTATTATTACTTCTTCAACTTTATTTACCTAGAACAACTCTGCCTGGGATAGCTGATGGTTCAAGCCAGAATGAGACCCAAGAGATTATAACAAGAAGAACACTTGGAAGATAATAATTTAGAAAGTAATGGCCATGACTCCTTTCAAGTTTCATTCGTATAGTTAAACTGCTATAAAATTGGGCTAAAACAAAATTTAAAGACATAGATTACCTAAATAAATTAAAAATATATTAGTTAAATTAAAATATTGCTTTACATATAAAGGAAACTGTTTTGCAATAATGGATAGAATAACCTAGTACAAAAAAAAAAAAAAAATTCAGAGTACTAAGGTTTGAAATGAACAAGTAGTTGAGTGATTATAGCTCTATTAAAACTTTCTGGAAACCTGAAGATATGAAATATAAACGAAAGTCATAAATGATATGCCAAAAATGTTCCATTTAGTATAAAAGTTATAGCTCATCATGCAGAATCTAAAAGAATTCATCAGCATTGTAGTAAATGAGTATTTATAATAGAACTTTACATGCCTTATAATTCAACACTCATATAAAATATTTCTTTTATAAATAAAAAAATCTGAGTTGAGTTTCAAAGTCTAAATTAAATATAAAGCCCACTACAAAAAAAACTTCTTTTTTTTTACTCATTCTTTAAATTTCCACTGATCCTATTAGTCCAATTTTACTCAATATTAATTCAATATTTCCTTTAGCATTAATAAGTAACATGCCAAATTTCATTTTTAAAAACAACTGATTGTGACTTCTAGACCATTAAACTAAAATTTTTAGTTCAGGTAAACCCCCCACTCCTAATTGTTAACTTTTGCTATTAACTCTTAATGTTTTGAGTTTTATTGCTCAATACTAAATATTATGCTTACTACAACAAAAAGTATTTTTTTACTCACAAATGAGATTTTAGTTTATCTCCACTCCTATCAATTCGATTTAATTTATTAACCAACTTATCCTTTTTTTATCCAAATTACAATGAGAAAAACTAAAAACTGTGGGGAGTAAAGTTTGTATGACACGCTTATATTATTATCATATTACATTATGAGTGGGTACTCATATCAACTTTAATAACCATAATTTTTGTGTCAAGTTAGTTCAATTGGAAATTTTTTTTTTTTTTTTTAATTTCAATAACTCTGTCAAGAAAACAAGCCCTCAATACATAAATTCCTCTAAAATTTGCAAACGAAAAATAAATTAAAAAAATAATTTCTACACCTATAAGAAGCATTGGTTAGGTATGATTTTTTCTTTATTTGGAATAAACACTTGACCTATAGAAGTTCGGTCAAAGGTAGCTTCAGTATCAATAACACCTTAATTAAAATAGTTGATGGTGAAGGACTCAAGAAAGGCTAAGTTGTCAATGGTAGAACAAAAAATCCGCTCTAATGCTAAGATAAGAGTTCACTTTTTTGCTATTACCATTTTGGCCTGTTTCAACCATTTTAGCCAATTTCCTCTTGAAACTGGAAAATTGTCTTTACTGAATTATAGTGTACTTAAAAGAAAATGTTCTTGAAAACAATGATTCATTGAGGGAGAGAGTCTCTCTTATTCACTCAAACTAAGAGATTCCTGAGCTCTGAGGATGGGATCGATGATCTATAAAGTGCTCGGCTATAAGAGACAATAAATTATCATGTGAAGCTTGGTATTTTCAAGTTTAATAACCTTTCACCAAGCCAAAGTTATTTTCTTTATTGGACTTACAATGTGACTTATTGTTATTATATTTTATTTATATTTACATTATATGCTTACTTAGCATATAATAATAATAATACAAACTGGTAAATGCTAGAAAGAAAATGTACAAGAAGAAAATTAAAAAGTCAAAATAAAATAAAACTCCAAAACCGCTCTATTAAATTGGTCATGGAAATGTGAACCTAGGGACAAGACGTCCTCTCTCATCTTCATGATAGCCCTGAAGATGGCTTACAATGTAAGCCGAAACGTTGGCAGATAATCCTTCATTAAAAAAATACATTTTTTTATTTGTGTTTTTTTGGATCTACCTCGACCGAACCCCAACTAAAATCATCTTAGTCTATTAAATTACTTTCATTCAGGAAAATAAGAAGGGCTTTGTACAAGTGATTCCCATCAAAAGTGTATCTTAATGTAAAAAAGTATCTTTAATAAATAAATATGAAATGTAATTAAACACACTCACCAGAATTTGTGCCTTCGAGAATATCTTCATCATTTGATTCACATTTTGCAGACAGTACATTAAACTCTGCAAGGCTCTTTGAAATTTCTTGAACATGCACCTTTAAGTTTTCATCCCAAATGAACTGTAGAACACTTGAATTGTACCTCCCTATTTTTATTAATAAAATCTTTTAAACATTTGGTGGTAAAATTAGAGTTAAAAGATCAAATTAGAAGAACTTACAGCTTTCCATAGTGAGATGACAATCTTGGTGATCAAAAGGAAAATTCCCTAATTTAAGGTAACAATACAATGAAGCTCTATGCCTGAAAAAAAATTAAACTTTAATTCTAGGATAAAACATAATATTTTATTTATCAAACATTTGGGATATTTTATGTGAAATTTCATACATTATGAAGCAGATATTAAGTATATTAAAAAATTGTTTTCAAAATATTCAAAGCAAAATATGCAAAGTATTGTTTTAGGCAAAATATTTAGGTTCTCTATTTGCAAAGAAATTACTTATTTTTGAGTTCTAGAACAACCTGTTAGTCTGTGAATATGAATTTCCAGAAAGAATGACTCTGAAATACATTACTCAGGGAAAAAAGAAGACAGAGAATGAGACATGAGCATTTAATAAATTTCGCCATCACTTCACTTTAGGAAATAAGTTTATTATGATTCCCTTACCTATGACTTAAAAAGGTTTTTTTGTATTACATTATTTATGCTTAATTTCATTTTTAAGGGATAAATGGGACAATTTCTAGATTGAGGAATAACCACATTATTTTTAAACAATTTATTTTGCCATAAGCTTATGAATTATGAAAAAAATTTAAATTTGGGTTTTCATCAAAGTTTCATATTTCAGAATCCCTGAACTCATTTGTCTGTGAGCTGGTAGGAGTGGACATATTACTATTTTTGTAAATGCTGCAGTAGTCACACCTTTAGTCAAATTAAAATAAAATTTAATATATGAACAGCCCTTGATTAGAATAAGAGTTGTATAGATTTTGGACTAAATTAGCCTTTCAGAGGAGGGAAAAAAAGAAAATTATTTCAGCTATTCATAAGCATAAGTTTATTTTTCATTTTTAAGTTACTATAATAATAATTATTATTATTGTATACAATATTAGTTACAAATTTACCACATAAATTTACAAAATATCAAAGCAGGGAGAGGGGTAATTCAGGGAGTGGGAGTCAAGAAATGTAGATTTTTTTTTTAGCTGCTTATCAGGCAAGTCTTGATTTTGTTAAAGAGTAGCTAAGTTCCATTACTATTTTTTTATTTGTTTCACTTTGTTCTCCAAATCATTTAATGGGGAAGTAATATTAATAAAGCAACAAAATTTATATTTTAGTTAACATTGGCTAATAATAATATGCCTAAAAGTAATAGTTTAGCAATATTTTATTTAATGGCTCACCTATAAATATTAAAATCTGAAACAAGTCATAAAAATATGAGATTCCTATTATTTATTATTAATTCTCATGACCACAGTAGTTTTATTTATAAAAAAAATTAATTTGCAAACTGTTTATAAATTGTTTAAAAATAATGTTTTCTGCAGTAATACTTAAAATAAATTTAATAAATTCCTGTCTGTAGAATTCTTCTTTTTATTGTGATTAAAGATTTCCCTCTATCCCTTCATTATATGACTTTTGTAATAAATACATCTAATTTATCATTAACATTAAACAGTAGAATTGATTACATAAAGAAAACTAAGCTGAATATCTACCCTTCTAAGGGAATATCAGTATTTATTAATACCTAATCATTTGCTTTACAGGTTGGAGTGTTAAACTTGATGCTTTTAGTGCACTATCGCTAAGAAGCACTTACAATAATTATCAATCAAAAATTATTTGATAAAATTACAGTAAATAAGTAGTTTAAAACAAAAAATATATGTATTTTGGATTTATATTTCATACATCATAACTTTAGTTAATTAATAGGTCATAGTTTTAGGAAATTTGAAATTCGAGCTGATTTGGCTCTTTCGATGCATTGAGATAAACAATTAAAAAATGCTTAAATAGATTTAACTAAAAAGGCTTTTAACCTTTAATTGGATAGGTAACCTTGTAGTGAGGATGACCCTGCCTGTAGGTAGTAAGGTCAAGAAGTCATCATTGCTAGAGCTGAACATATTTTGAGAGACTTTTTCATTACTAAACATCACATGAGGAACCCATATTTGCTCAGGATGTCCTACAGCTCCGGTAATGACTTTTAAGCCAGTCAATTTCTCATCAAATTTTAACCTTGGGTCTTCCCAAGAGAGTTCTAGTAAAATCTTCATACTCAAGTCCTAAATGAAAAAAAAAAAAATTATGGAAAACAAATATAATTTCAATAACAAATAGCATAAATAACAAATTTGTTGAAATACTGCAAAGTTAATTCATTAACTAATATTTTCTCAAATATATATTGTTATGGGTTACGGGTCAATAATAATTAAGAACAAAGATACATTGAACAGAGAAATTTATTACAGTTAGGAAAGACAAAAATGGAATATTAAGTTGGATCAATTTATGATAAGGAGAATAATGATTGGGCAGTGCCACCAGAGAAGTCGTATATTAAGTTATAGTGCCACAAAGAACCTAATGTTGATGAGATACTGGTAGACTTACCTAAAAATGGGGATGATGCCATTACTGTACAGATTTATTAGGAATACATAGTAGAATGAAAATATGCCAAAAGAATAGAGTATTTCAATAGTGTATGTAAAATTTGAGCATGCAAGTGCTACATAAACTAAGCGAATTTTTCACCAAAGTAGTTAATGAATATTTGTATTTGAACTTTCCTTACTAAATATTAGAAAATTACATTTTACGCCAATTATTTTTCAAACACTAATAATAAGCTAGATATTAAGATTTTAAAATTAGGTCTCCCTTTTTCAGATTGCAGTGAAAAATTAATTCATTCCACAGTTTACAGATTAGAAATAAAGTGGCCCAGCCAATCTCAAATTTATTAAATATCTTTCTTAATATGAATTTTAAAAAAATGTAAATGTTAAATTTTACCTCCCTCTAAATTCCCCTCCTCTCAATATTTTCCATCATTAAATTAAACGAGCTCAGTATATGGTTTATAAAAACAAACATAAATACTTGAGGGACCCCTCTGTGGATTTCACTGAACAAGGGTTGTTATTGTTGTTGAAATATCTTAGAGCACTATAAATCAAACACTCTACTCATCAGTAGGGCACCTAAAAACAAAATATGCCTGTTCTTAGGTTTTATGGACCATTGAACTAGTCATTATTATTCATCTTGCAGTAAATTGTTTCAAATAAAGCTTTAAACCCATCAGGATCTAGGTTTGGAGTGAAACAATTGTCACAACAAGATGCATACATCCACTCACAAGTATATAATAAGTAATATTTATGAGAAGATAAAGGAAACAGTAATTTTTAGGATATATTGCCCCCATACTGACATCCTCATAAACATAAACTTTTGACACTTAACAAATTTTCTCTATAATCAAAAAACTCATCCCATAGGAATAGTATAATCTGAGCAGATTTCCCATATTTTATTAATAATGGAAATAAATGTGTAATTTGATTTTGATTGTGAGAGCAATGAGGGTAAAGAATAAGGGTGGTTCAGATTGACTGAATATGAAGAAGAGCAGGAGCTCAACTTTCCTAGATATATTCTTAGTAACTCAAATATATTTGATTTTCATATAAATTAACTTAAGGATTATATTCAATATCCGTTGAGCACTATACATTTTTTCATTAATCATCTTATAAATTTTGACTCCCCACTTGCTCTCATGATAGGTGTAATTAATATTTTTGTATAATTAGTTTCTTTATTTTCAATATACTTTAAACATAATCATTTATATATTTTCTTTTTTCCTATTGTTTTAACTATTGACTGTTCTATTTCTAATCTCTCCTCACAATATAGTAATTCTCTTAACAGCCCTAAAGATGGCTAACAATGTAAACTGAAATGATTGTGAATATTTTTAAAAAAGACAAAACATTTTGAAATAAAATTGTATTTATTTTTTTTTATCAACTTTTTGAGTGAACCCCATTATTATTTTTTAATCGTATATCTCTACAGTCAACAACATCTCCATATGAGTTTTTTAAGAATCTAAATTTATGTTTTTCTAAGTCTTAACTCTTGTTATGAAATATGAATCACAATATTTTTAAACTTAAATAATAATTAGTCTTGTGAGTTAAATCAGCTAGTATTATTTTTTAATTTACTGGATTAGTCTTTGAAACTATTGAAAAGTTTTAGTGATTATTGCCCTGGCTTAGCTGTCTGATACCTTAAAAAGAGAGCCAATTAACAATTTTTTTTTAAATTATTGAATTTTAATTTGATGAATTTTGTTAGATTTTTATCAATATTAGTATTGATGTCTGATCAATATTAGACACACCATGTTGTAGTTAAATATTTCACTCTTTACTTCATTAAACTTAAAAAACCTCAAGTTAAACAATCTTTATATAAATAATCAAATTTGAAATAAGGTTTTAGTTAAACAAATGAATAATTGGCTTACCAGTTTGCTGGTTTCTTTAGTTTTCAGGTGATATATATAAGCCCTGACCAAAACTTCCAATGGTCCACCATCATTGGATGCTGGGATAGCCCACTTATTGTAACGTGTTTCATTAGTAAGTGAATTAAATACATCCACTCCCAAAGATTTAGATGTAAGAGGATTTCTAA
The DNA here is from genome assembly GCA_000696205.2 of Oncopeltus fasciatus. Lineage (NCBI taxonomy): Eukaryota > Metazoa > Arthropoda > Insecta > Hemiptera > Lygaeidae > Oncopeltus > Oncopeltus fasciatus. Next base: position 404,453 of record KZ807130.1, read on the forward strand.
AAAAAAAGAAATTTAAAGTAATGAAAATGGAACTACTTGTTCTGTCGTTATTCTAATTTACTCTTTCCAACTAACTCTTGATTAGAAAATAATAAAATTTTTAATTAAGCAAATGAAATAGGCTGGTAGATCTTCATATATAAATATCAAATTTCTCTTCATTAAAAAAAAAGAAAAAGTACACTTCAAAACAATAGTTTAAATACTTTTTTCCGGAGAAAAATTGCAGTAATTGTTCAAATTACAGACTTCTGCAAATATATTGACAATATACTACTGCACACTAATATCATAGTGACAATCTTCTGTTGGAAACCAATGAAGACGGATAATAGAAGGTATGATAGTTCTATATTCATTGGTAGTGAAAATAAACTTTTAGAGTAATTAAATTAATTTGGAGATAAATTTGTTGATCATTAAGTTTTATGGGGAGAGGATGGTCAGGAATTCGGTCTTTACAGCTGAAGAATTAAAAACTAATTTGTAAACAAAAAAGTTTTTATTTTAGCCGTTTGGGCCTAAATTTCAAGACAGAACATGAAAAATAAATAACTAAAATAATANACTATATATTTATTGTTTTAGGTCATTCAGATAACTTCAATGTTGATCACTATGCTCTCCATAACTACCACCAAATTCACCTTATTTAAGATGTAATTTCTATTTATTTATTTTTTATAACAGTATTTTAAGCCCTTCTTTAAAACTAATAGTTCTTTATCTTTAAATTCTACTGATGCTGTCTGCTGACTGAATGTTCATTACATTTACAATCACATTTTTTAACTCTTGTCCATTATAATAAAGATCCTCTTCCCAATAACAGTATTTAAACTCTTTTTATAACTTTTTTGAACTTTAAATTAAATCTATAATGTTTTTTAGCTTTAGCATTCACAACTATTTCAATTTTCTTCTCTTAATAACCAGCTCTATTTACTTAAATAATTTCCTTACTTTACTCTGAGGAGCAAAGTGTGAATTTAACTTATTTCTAATTGCATACTATCTTTTGATTCTTAAAGGGAAAGAGATCCAGATGCAATCTGGATGAATGCAATCCATCTATAAAGATGTTTATGATCAGGAGAAATGAATATTTTTCATTTCATACACTTGGGATTAATTTTTATTTTTTGCATTGTCTATTGTAGTGTATATTTCAGTTTACATCAGAATTTTTAATTTCAAACTTAAAATTTAATTTCTTCTTAAAATCAATAATATTGCAATTTTCATTGCAATTTCTCGTGTGATATGGTGTAATTTGGTTCCAGCTTATTCCAGCTAAGCTTAATCATTTTTTCTTTGTATTTTTAGCAAAGCTGAATAACTAAGGGTTTTGGAAATTCATATATATTAAAATAGCAATCTCCACAGGGAAGAGGGTAGTACTCTTAAATATTTTATCTTTTTACAATTTAAAAAATAAAAAAAAATTATTATTGTTAAAATACAATATTAATACATTGAAAAATCTTTAAAACTATAAGAAAATTATTATATTATTTTTGTTATAACAGTCTATAGATTAACCAGTTATACTAATAGGGTATATCTACATAAATAAAAATAGTTTATACTAGTTGGGTACTTGAGATTCCTCTTTCAATTATTTACGCTATAAACAATCCAATCATGTTCTAGTTTTGTCTCAGAGCCTCGAAACCGCTAATAACAGGGAAGATGACCTTGAAAGAAAAGGAAAACCAATGGGTGATTCTTGTTGGTAAGTGACTTCTTAAGATCGAGTTCACCGGGAGCCATTAATCTTAGTTAACCAAATAGTCTAAACTATTTTCATTTGTGGCAGATATATTGGCAGATAATTTTAAAAAACACATTTTTAAAATTTGTATTTTTTCGGATCTACCTTACCAAACCCCAACAAAAACATCTAATTATAAATAAATAAATAAATATATTCGATATA
>KZ807130.1:406401-416529 GCA_000696205.2 Oncopeltus fasciatus
TATATATAGCAATACTCTTTGTGCATAAATGAAAATAGTTTATACTATTTGGTTAATTAAGATTACACATTTGCACACATAACTAAATTTTAAGTTTGAAATTAAAAACTCTGATCTAAACTGAAATATACACTAAAACAGGTAATGTAAAAAATAAAAATTAATCCTAATTGTATGAAATGAAAAATATTCATTTTTTTTTATTTAATTTTTTTAAAATGTATTATTATTTGCTTTACTTACTATTATTTCACAATGCAAAAAACAATATTTTCCCATTTTACACACTAAAATATAAGAAAGAGTAAGAAAACAAGTCAACTGAATATTAAATATGATTTAAAATGAAATTGTTTAAAATAGTGTAACAGGAATGTGAAAACAAAATATGAAGGGAAAAATTTGAATGCCAAAATATCAATGCTACAATTGAAATTCAAAAGTTTCTTTCACAATAGGTATGATAATGTGAAGTGAATGAGTGAATAAGGACACATTAATGAGATCAGGTAATAGAATTCTTGAATACACTTAAAAAAAACACAGCTAAGCTTATCTTTTCAAGTAAAATTATTCAAATATGAAGCAATTTTTCTAATGAATATAGTAACATAGTTTTTAAGTAGTCTTAAACCTAAGGCAGAAGTCTCAGTACTTTGTTCAGAAAAATGGAGTTTAGAACAAACAAAAGAATCAAGCTCACAAATTGTAGATTAAGTGCTGACAAATTGTTACACAATAGTCTATTAATTAAGAAGAAAATTTAATAATATAAGAAATTTGAAATGAAATTCAAATCCTCAGTTTTTAAAATTGAATAAATAATTAGTAACCAAGAGTTCCCAGATTCAAACTCTTTCTGAAGAGTTAATTTAGCCTATAATATATAATATTATTAAGTAGCTATTAATAAAATATAATGATTATTTTCATAGAAAAACTTTCTGTTGTACAGAAACTTGTCCTGTCATGATCTGCGTCCTATACTTATATCTTTCCAAGGTAAAAAAAATAACGGTATTTTCTGATCCTTTCTGGCCTCCTGTGATGTATAAAATTCCATCCTTACAGAAACTTCTCTCTAGGGATGACACAAACTACAAGAGGCAGACTAAATAATAACTGAAGAAAAGGCTAATACAAATTAGTGGTACCATACGTGGAACCATTATAATTGAAGATTAGTCAAAATTTAAATATATACACACACATGTGCGTGTGTGTTTATGTTTAAATTTTTCTGAAGTTCTAATATTGAATACTTGCAAAGGGGTTACTTAAAACTGTTGTCTCCAAAGATCAGTTTTGACACTCTGAATTGCTTTCAGAAAATAAACTATCTGATACGTGCTTTTCTGTACATATATACTATCAAATAATGTTTTTTTTTTTATATTTAATACGAGGCCATGAGATAGTGGGGTTAACATACAGGCAAAATTTAAAATTTGCAAATATTTCTGTTACTAACAAGTTTAATAAAAAAGATCTAGTGTCCTCTATTCAACTTTAATTTATTTATCTTACAACCTAGGAGGGTCATGAAGGGGGGAGGGGTGCAATCTGCAGGTCCTATCCACTTGCACACAGGTTTTTAACACCCATGACACTGGACAAGTTTTTATTTTTCAATAAGATTTCCCTATGCTGAACACCAATTGGTGACTTAAGAATCCCAGATGGATACCCTATGTTTGCCTCCTCACTCAATTTTATCATACATTGTAATTAAAAATAAATTATAATAAAATAAGATTAATCAATTTAAAACTTAATTGCTTGATTTTTTGTTTCCTTTTAAATTTAATTATTCTTCTGCCTCATTAATGTTGTTGAAATTCTTATGAAAACATAATTTTATTGGAATATTTTTAAATATGACAAACATCCCTGACAAAGCAAAACATTAAAACTTCAATATATTCCACCCTCTGAAACAATTCTCCCCATAATATTATAAATAGATATTTTCTTTTTCTCTTTTATGTTATATTTTCTTTAACATTTATAACACAGCACGACATTGTTCTGTTCAAATTAAATATGATATATTTACTTTGAATAATGAAGAGCTGGAAAAAAAAAAATCCTTACATTCTCTTTACATTTTCTTATATTAGATGATCTACTATTACTAGGCACTGTAACTTTGACCATACGCAGTTAAAAAGAAGTCAGAATGAGTAAACTCCAATGTCAGCCAGAAAAATTATTTTTTGAAAGGTTTTACTGTAATTATATTAATTCCAATGATTATTTAAACTTCAGTTATGGCTAATATTATAGATTCATTATAGACATTGCTCAAAAACAAAATACTACAATTATAGAACATAGACAACATTCTATTTCTTATACTTTTTAACACAATGGAATTCCCAAATATGTTTGACATGCAGGAAGTACTTTTAAATTATTGTACAAGAAAAAAACAATTTTTTTGTATTCTAAACTATTAAATTGTAGTTAATTATATTTATTCACTTAATACTCCATCATTACTGACTCACTCTTATGAATTAAAATGAATCACTATTAGAGAAGCTTGACACAATCTCCCTCTTGTCTAGAGAAAAACAATAGGTATACAATAAGGCTCACAACAATAAGTAAGAGCAGATGCTTATTATTTTTATAACTATAGTATAATTTAACTGATTTTGTTACATTTTACTAATACTATGTTTAATAAATAATTTAAAAAAAATGTTTTCCATTATACATTAAAAAAACAAATGGAATTTTCATAAAGAGTATTCCAATTTCAATATAAAAATTAAATTAAATAGTTTTCCAAAAAACGAAAAGAAAAATATCTCTTTCAAATTTTAATAATTTTTAGAGAAGAAATAACTATAAATATACTGTCCACAACTGCATGATACAAAAATCAATGACCGTACTTGGTTCGTGATGGAGCAAATATGTAAATATTGCATTAGTTAAAAATGAATGCTAAGAATAATGAAGTGATAATGACTCAGCTGAATGATTTTTTAATAATTATGGGGGTCCAATTATGTATTGGTTAATCTATGTGGAAATAAAGATTCAAATGTTAAAGAAAAGAAAAGAATAATAACTTAGAAGTCCCTCATAGGAAGTGTTAAATAAGTCTTGAATCTGCATGATTAACCACATATGTTTCCCAGTCTTATTTTGAAATTTACTTTAATGGAAAATAAATAACGATAAAAAATATTCAATCAACCTATTTTTTTTAATGCATCGGCTGCCAGGGTCATTAGTGTACTTTTTAGAATTTATTATTTATAAAATTATAATTTCCACANTGTTAATATTAAGGAGGGGGTAGTGTAGGTTTAAGGCTATATATGTAACATATAAGACTATAATTCATGATTTACTTTAATATATTTATGTAAAATATTATTATAATAGCACATTCTATATCATTTTAATAGCTAGGGTATATAAAATACACAAAAAATTTATGTGTGATTTTTCTGTTGCTTACCTTCTACAGGAAAGAAAATATAAGAATTAATACAAAATTAATACACACAATTATGTGCAACAGATGAATTTTATAGAAATCTCAGATAATTTAATAAATAATAATGCAAATTCTTTTTATACATAAGTAATTTGTAATTTGAATTGCATGAAAACAGATTAAACAAATGATTAATTATTTTGACCTAATAATCTAGATCAAATTAATTAATAAGTAATTAAATTTAATTAGAGAAAATTACTTGCATAATAAAACAAAAAACAATAAAATTCTATAATTAATAAGGAATTTAAAAACAAACATGTTGGAATGACAATTGAACATGAATGAATGTCCTGATTGAAAATTTTATTAATAAGAATATCCTTAGTCTAACTGCAGATGAAATAAGACTGTAGCTGGTGATTAGGAGAATTAAAATGTCATTAAACTTACTGAGTACTGGTCTCCCGTAGGGTGGGAATTAAGATGAGTAGACTAAGGAAGAGAGTGCCAAAAGGGAGGGACATGGCACATCTCCACTCTAAGGCTGAGACAGTTCTGCTAGTCCAAGGCAAACCCGGCACTCTTATCAGGAAGAACAAACAGTGGGACAGCCTGGACCAACCTTAGTCATCATAAATCAGTGAAGTACGGCCAGATTTCTTATTTTAACTATTAAAAAAAAATTTGTAAAATAAAAATAAAACAATTTATTTTAAAGAAAAAGATGGTTTTAATTTTTAGTTTCATTTAATCAATTTTCAGTTTTGTTCTTTTATCGATATAAATTTTTGTATATATTATTTTAGTAAAAAAAAACAACTTCATTATAATGAGTTGATATTGTTAAATAAAGTAAAGCAGGCTTTCTTCTAAGCTGAATTATTTTAATAATTGTTAGCAATATTTTCAGCAAATAATTAACAATGATCAATGCACAAGCACCCAGTCAATGTCCTAATATATATTCATCATTCTATTTTTCACAAGAAGTCATTATTTTATAGAAAAGTACAAGTTATCTGGATTTTATTACTTATTTAATGAAAAATATATTTCGGACAGTTAGTTTTTGCTCAGATTCTATCTCAATCTAACTTCAATTAAATCAACAGAAGAAAACATTTTTAATTTGTTTCTGTCTATAGCAAGAAAAAACTGCAAAATAAGTTCTCAATTTTTGAAAAGAAATTATTTTCCAATGTTCTCAACAGCAACACACACACACGTGTATATATATATATATGGCTGTCTGTAAATTTCATTCTACTCCAGCTNAATAACTTGTTATTGGATTGGACTATATAATTTATACTGTATTACACTTAAAAATGTTTTCCAATTAAATAGAAAATTAAATTTGTTATATAATTATATATTTTGGATGCTTTCCAACATCCACAATTTTAAAAATAACTGAACCATATTCCGTATTGGAGCTTCTTCGTGTAAACTGATGGATTTATTCATTATTGGCTGAAATCAATGGAAAGGGAGAAGGGGGTTAGAGACCAAATTAAAAACTTATCAAAGTTTCCCTTATTATTAGATCTATGAGAAAATTAGAATATAACTGATGGGAAATATTATTTTCTAAAATTTATATTCTTTAACACTTTAGCCAACATAAATATTAAGGAAAATTTTAATAAGATCAATGTGGGGGTTGAGCAGACTCAACCCCATTTTCAAAATATAGAAACCATAGTTGGTATTTGTTTTCTATTGCAAAATATTTAATGAATTTATTACTGAATTTAAATATTAACTATGAATGTTGACCACTCCCAAACTCTTTCTTCCTGGATAGTCTCAAACATACCTTAGCAATTTTATAATTATCACTCATTGCATTCTCCTGCTTGTAAGAATAAATTACCTATTTTTCTTGCTTACGTCCACCACTAATAAAATATAAAATCTGCTGCTGCTAAGCAACTAAATGTCAATATTTTTAAACATTGACAAATACTTTGGTGGTAATAAAAATAAAAAATTTATTTTTTATTATGTATGTATTGAAGGGTACAATTTTGACCATATTAATTAATTATTTGATTAATTACTAATTAAGTCAAATATGTTCTCTTAAAAATAATATGATTTCTAAATATAGATTGTACAAGTATATATATCTCTCATTTCTGACTTGTCAGAAATATTAGTGTATAGAGATAAAAAACAATATTTACAATAAAATTACATAATTTATTACAGCCTTAAAGAAAAAATGAATAGTTAAAATTCTTGGGATTTCTTAGGAAAAATGAACAAATAAACCCTGGACAACTTTTGAATAGTCAGAATCCAAATATTTTTTTTTTTTTTCAAAANTTTTTCAAAAGAATTATTTGATGTTTCATATATTTATAAATCCTAAATTCAATATTTTTTTTAAATTAATGTAATTATAGAAACTACTGTAAAAAAAACTAATAGTAGTGAAATATATTTTACATTCATATTTATATTATTTTACATGCATATTCTTGATTGGGCACCAGGGCCCAATATCATGGAAAACTAAAAATTTCATCTTGTTCTCTTTTTTTATTTATTCACAAGTCTCCCATTAGATACACATAACCATAAACTTTTTTTTTTAGTATTCAGAGGTATTAAAACTTCAAATATGAAAAACAAAATCAATTTTGTTTTTATTGATACCAAAATGTTCCCTTTCTTTGATATACAACTGAGCAAGGAAAGCAATTATATAACTGATATGCATTTATTCAATAGATCTTCCTATTTATTAAACTTTTTACCTTTAGAGTCATTATATTTATTAGAACATGAACCACAAGTCATTAAACAGAAAATATTCCAATTAGTCTATAGATTTACTTAATTGAGAAAAACTACATAGAGCACAAAAATATAAAACTCAGTTGTGCAGGACATTATGTTAATATTAAGGAGGGGGTAGTGTAGGTTTAAGGCACTAATTGTCCCAGGCTCAATACAATGCACTGGCAAATTTATAGATTTTCTTTTCTTTCATTCTGTACTTATTTTGCATTGACCAGAGCATTTCTGGCGTTCTTGGGAACAATTAGACTTGGTTAAAGTCAAATGAGCAGAACGGTATGTTCAACATACCATACCTTCTCAAGTAAAGAAGTCACTTCACACCTAATTAAAGATGTTACTTATAATTAAACTAAACAGAGGATCACTTTTTGTTTTAATAATCTCAACAAGTACTGTACATATTCATGAAAATGTTAGTTTCAAACTAACATTTTGACCCATTGTGCTTTGGGTTGTTAATTAATCCCTAACGTGTATTTCTCTCATGAGCCTCTAGCAAGTTGCGAGACTGAGTTTTTCAATATATATATAAACACATAATTAGTAAAACTGGTAATCCTATTAAATAAGAGAAATTTTGAAGTTTGAAAACTCTTAATTGAATAATTGAGAAAGTAGTCTGGAAGTTATTTCAAAACTCTGGAAGTTATATTGTAAATAGGGATATTCACTCGTGTAAAGCTCAAGGTTTTACATAGATTTTTCCAATTGTTATATACTTTTTTACCTCTTAAATCAACATCGAATTACCTATGGGCACTGTAAACATTGATATTAAAACTGTGCAATAGCCAGTCACTCTACAAAAGAAAGAAAATATAAAAAAATTTTTTATTAAATATTTTGAGATATTTCCACATTCGAGAAAGGTAGGAAGAAGAACATTTAGAAAGACATGAGTGTAAGCACCCTCAGTTGCAAAGGGAAATTCTTAAAATATTTATTTTACTAACAATGAATCTATGTTTTATTTAATTACTCTAAACTAAATATTAACCTAGCAGCATTGAAATAACTTTTTTTACTACCATTTGATATTTTAGATAGTCCCCACTATTCGTTCATTTTGGCCTCATAACAAGCTGAGCTTTTTATTTCCTTTTTAATTTAAAAGCAATATTTCAAGATAAAATCGAATTGTAGTTTTAGAGTATCATCTAAGAATTTTAGACTATGAAATTAAAATTAAACAGGTAAACCCCTACTCTTAATCATTCAATTTCAGAGTAACTCCTAAAACTTTTTTATATTACTAAAAAAATAAGTTTCATTTTAAACTCTATATTAAGCCTTCTGTGTCGAATAAAACCTTTTCAACTCTCACTTGAACTTTCAGGCAATTCATCCATTTCCATGAAAAAATCTATCTTTAGAACCCCAATAGCTACATTCATTCAGAATTCACAAAAACACAGGTGAGGCAATGCCAGGAAATGAAACTGTTTATAAAATATATCTGAATTAATTCCTCATAAAATTGGATATAACATTATTGAACCAAGAGAAGATATTCTGACAGGCTAAAATTCTTTTGCATAGTTCTATTTTTAAAAAATCATTTACTTATAAACAAAATATCAGTTGGTTTTAAAGGACTTTACTGAAGTAGAGTTGTCGAGCTTAAAGTGAAAAGTAAGCAATACATTAAAGTAAAATATGTATTAAAGACAACATTTTTTATTATTAACAAGGTATCTTTCAATAAATCTTAGGGGGATAGTTCTATTCATAAGAGCTAAAACAGGTAAAGAGTAAAAAGAGGTAAGTTTTACAAATAATATATATTTTTCAATTATTAACATAAAGAATATTGAAAAACAAGAACAAACTATTTATATCTGTCTATTGTACATAGGAAAGTCTAACAAATACAAATCCAACAATATATTTTTGTACTCTTTCAAGATAATATCAGCCTTCATTTTATTATGTCAAAATATAGAGAATAAACAGTAATAATGAATAAACACTTTCTACACTGAAATATTATTTCCCTAGATTCTGAACAACAGCAAAAAGAAACAATAAATCTTATAACGATACAGTTCCTATAGAAACTTCAATTCAGTTACTCAAGGTTAAAGAATTAAAAAGATAATCTTAATATAAGAGCTTGAAATATATTACAAAAGAGAGAATACAAAACATTAACATTTCACAAAAATATTTTAAAATATCATTGTATATAATAAAGTTATAGAATTAAAGATCAAGAATTACAGTTTTACTAAATCACAATTATTAGTAAAAAACAAAATAAATCTCATTAAACATTACAGTTATTTATTATTATTACAAATAAACCACTTTTCTCTTTGAACTCACTGAAGAGATTGCTTATTGTTAAACTATGTAGAGACCTGATCACATTATTGGTTTGAGAATTTCAAAAAATAATATTAATGAAAAGGTTGGTTTCAAATGTACTCTGCAAAATAAAATAAAAATGGATAGTCTTAAGAAAAGAAAAAAAAAACGAATTTCTCAATCATGATGAAGATATAAAAACTAATAATTTTTTGCCCATTCTGAATATAAAAAAGTTTAGTCTGCTAAGGATTTTAAAGTCAATGAGTTTTAAAAAGTTATTCCTTTATTTTAAAAATTTTTACTTTTTTTAATTTAGAAGAAGAATGNATAAATATTAAATAAATAAGAAAATGAAACAAAAAATAGTCTCTAAAATCATAAGAGTTCAGATTCACAACAGTTAAAGAGAGAGATGGAATGTATATATTTATCAAGATTTAAAGAAGCTAGAGAGTGGAGTCCTGTATTTACTCTTAGTTGGTACAGTGGCTTCTTTCATAATAAGATATATTATTAATGAAAATATTCATATCTTATAACTCTTATTCATTGAACTAATTAAGAGATGAAATTATGGCTACATACAAGAAATGAAAAAAATTAATCTCACAATTTAAGGTGAAAATAACATGTTTAATTTAGTCATTATGATCACCAATATTTTTTTAGCTGGATGATCATATAAAAAATCATATGACTATTATCACTATCTATCTAGTCATATTAAAAGTATAATCTAATAGTCCCATTAAGAGAAATACGGTCTCACTAAGGCCATATTTATTTATTATTCTTTTTTAAAAAATAAAGTGTATTTTTGAGTATAAATAATGACAGTATATATAAAAGTAATAAACTTACTTCCTTGGTTAGGTCTTGCTTACCAAAGAAATCTTAGTCTCATAATAACTTTACATAAAGCTACATGTACTAGATCTAAAGAGTTAACAGAAATTTCAAATCTTAGTGATACTGAAGGGGTAATGAGTTGGCGTTAATGACCTATTGGTTGACAAGCCGTTATAATAATTTTTAAAAAAAGAAAAAAAAAGGTAATGAATTAATAGAACAAATTAAAATAAGGCATTAATTAATAGAAGCAGTATCAATACCAAAAATTTTTCATTTTTATTTTACACATAATTCATAATTAATCTTTAGTTAAGTACTGTATCAACTGTCACCATTAAAAGAAAATGTTTTAATTGGCCATAATGGATCCAAGAAGCACACTTTTTAGAGCCAATAACATTTCTATTCTTCCTTGGTTAATACTATTAAAAGTAAAAATTATTTTTAATTAAAACTTTTGAAGCTACTCTTCAATGACTAATAGAAATAAGCAATTTCAACAATATGAGGAGGCCAGTTACAAGACACTGATTTATTATTGTACTCATAAGTACTGATAAACCTTTGGATTTAATCAGCTGGCAAAGAGAGTGAATAAAACAGACATAAGCCTTCAAATATTTTTAAAAATAATTTAATTTTTGAGCAGTGCATTCGCAAAATATTCTTTTAAATATTTTTTATTTATTATA
>KZ807130.1:430918-444278 GCA_000696205.2 Oncopeltus fasciatus
TATATATAGAGAGAGAGAGAGAGAGAGAGAGAGAGTGAGAGAGAGGGAGAGAGAGAGAGGGTGTTCATTTTAAGACGACTCAAACGCATTTGATCAGCAGGAGCTCAAACATTAATAGTCATTGTTCCAACGGTAAAGGTTGATATCCCTGCGGGAATAAAACAATATACAAAACAATACAAACAAACTAAATATTTAGACAATAGTATCAAGTTGTAAAGCCAGAAAATGTGTAGAAAGAACTCAGAAGAAGAAGAATTTAGAACTTATAATGAAAAATTTAACAAACCAAACAAAATTGAGGCAGAAAAATAAAATCCAATACGTATCCTGGGAGTAAAAAATAAATAAATAAAAGGCGCGATATCTTGTAGAAAGAAATTTCGTTGAAAACAGTCAAGAATCAGTTTTATGGTATGTCCAGCAGATTATGAACAATGTTTTCTCATAGGCTAATTTTTGCGGTAGTAACACACTTCCATTCATTCGTTTCACTTTGAAATAATACCAAACAAGTCTACAATCTTGAACAATATTCTAAAGTGCTGTGACAGAAATGTAATAAATGGATCTTGCTCACATGTTGTCCGGTCGGCAGTGGCTTACTGAGACCGGGCTCCAGCACCCCCCAGGATTATATACCCGCCATAGGCACCCTTAAAGGAAATTTAGGACGCCCACGCATCTCTAGTTTGGCTGGCTTCCCCTGTCTTCAGTGCATCTCTCTCAGCACATTCTCCCAAGTAGAGAATGCTTAGGATTCGGCCCTTCGGATATGATGGCAAGCTTATCCTCCCATGACAATACCAAGAGAATCTTATGTTTTGTCAACATTAGAAGGGGGAAAAATCTATGCTATGCATTTAACTTTGATAACTGCAGGCAAAGGGCCGATACAAAAATACTTCTTCAACTTTCCTAAAGAAAAAATATTTTACATAAAGACAAGTACAATCAAAATAGTTTTATTTTATTATTTTAGGTTTACATTTTGTATTTCTGTGTAAATAGAATTTGTATTTATAAACAACAAAAATTCGTGGGAAAGTAGTTTTGAGGTTGTTTTCATGTCTGATTCTCTCAAATTTTTCTCCATCCATAAGTATTATACACGAACAATTATTGTCATGCACACAAAAACAGTATTAGTTTATATATATACTCCTCACTGACGAAGGGCGAGAGATCCTCGAAAATTTTACTCCTTAACATTTTTTCTTCTTGTGTGTGCACTGCACTCTCTATCCCACCTGTTCTTAATTACAATATGTGTGTGTGTGTGTGTGGTGAAGTTCGACATGTCGTTGTCAAATAAAAACACTTTTTTTTGTTGAAATTGTTCCCCAAGATTGAACTTAAGCCAAAACCGGTGTTTATAGATTGAATTCTCTGTAGAAATTTTACTCTTTTGTAGAGTGGTCGATATCTATGTTATTTTGTATATCAAACTTAATCTCCTCAAGAGCATTTTTCGTGCCATATTGTGAAGGCTATGTGTTTTAATTTTAATTTTTATAGTATACTATATTTTAACTATATTTAGCAAAGAAAAATAAATTAATCCAAAATTATTGGGTAATTATTTTATTATTGCCGACGTTTCAACAACTTATAATTCATCATCAGGGCGATAGTGATCAGGGTTTCAGGAGATAAGTTTCGACTTAACTTGTAAGTCACCATCAGGGCGATAGTGGTGTCAGGAGAGATCTCTGAGGGAGGTTTACGGTCAAATCTCAGAGTGCAGAGCTCAACTAGTTGAGAGCTCAGTTTTAGTTTTGCACTCTGAGATGTGACCATAAAACTCCCTCAGAAATCTCTCCTGACATCACTATCGCCCTGATGGTGACTTACAAGTTAAGTTGCAACGTCGACAAAAATAATATAATTACCCAACAATTTTGGAGTATTTTATTTTTCTGATTCTGGCTGAAACCCTGACTAATTTCTCCAGTATAATACTCGCCGGCCATCGAACCTTCAACCATTCTCCTACCAACCTATACCTAACAACTAACAACTTGAAACTATACCTAACAACTAAAGACTCACACTTAGCAGCAAACACTTTATACCTAACAACTACAGACTCACACTTAGCAGCAAACACTTTATACCTAACAACTAAAGACTCACATTTAGCAGCAAACACTTTATACCTAACAACTAAAGACTCACACTTAGCAGCAAACTCTTTATACCTAATAAACAACTTAAACCTATCAAATCGTGCACTTATACCCCGCAACTGTACCTATAACTATTATTAACAATCGATTCCAAACTAATAACTTGCCACATACTCTTCAATATCGGCACCAGTGTTCAATTTGATTAATGAGTTCTTTGGGGTGTAGGAATTCATTGATTTAGGTTCATTCATTGTTATAAATATGTTTTCATCAGCAAATTCGTTGTTTTTTAAAAGGAGAGTTTTTTGACCGTAGATAATATTCTCAGATGATTTTAGTTGGGGTTCGGTCAAGGTAGATCCAAAAAACACAAATTTAAAAAATGTATTTTTTAATAAAGGATTATCTGCCAACGTTTCGGCTTACATTGCAAGCCATCTTCAGGGCTATCATGAAGATGAGAGAGGACGTCCTGTCCCTAAGTTCACATTTCCATGACTGGAGTTGTTTTTTAAAATTGTTTTTTACAATATAATCCCATACAACCACTTATCGCCACGGAGGGAAGGTCTAACAGCTCTATTCTAAACATCTGGGGCACTGGACGAGCTTTTATTTCTCGATAAGGGGTTTCCCAGGGTGGGACTCGAATCCAGAGCTACTCTGACTACTGAGTCCCTAAGAGATTCCCCCAGCTAAGCTGGTGCCCCAAAAACTGTTATTCAATTCAATTCGGAAATGTGCAATTGAGCTAATTACCAGAGGCCTCTCTTATCCCGAATGCTTCCTATATTTCTGTTGGACACCATTGTATATTCAGAAAATTTCTTTGGTACAGAAGTCCTTGAAATCAATCACGTCGATAGCTTAAAAGATGTCCAAGACATCTGTTAGATTTCCAATCATATCGGTTTACTTTGGCAAGAGACCAATTACCATTATATGAGGCTTATGATTAATTATGCACTATATAAAGAGAAATTTAATTGCATTTAGAATTTCTAGTTTTAAATTGAAGAAATTCACCAACACATACACACACACACACACTAGGAGGATGCCTATGGATATATAAACAAAGTACTTTTTTTTTTTTAAAACCTCCATGTCAACAACTTTATATATTTATATAGAATGAAGAGAGGGGCTATCCATAAGCAGCCTCACTAGTCTAAACTTAGCCATAGCCTGACCAGAAAGGGACTCGAACCCGTAGCACCAGGATTTAGGGACTCGAATGTGTCACACAGTCTTAATGGTCCATCTTAAAAAGCTCTACAATCACTCATTAGTAATCACTAAATAGATGTTATTTCACAGTGTGTAGGCTCGTCTATATCTCGATGAAATTTTTTTTCTAATTCCGATAAATATATAAATAAGGAGTATTATAAAAAATCAGTCATTTATTCCTATTTATGCCCTTAACGGTGCATGGGAAATCTGTTTTGTACTTAAGCTTAGATTGCCCAGTTGCAAAACCCATAAAACATGCTAATTTTGATTTTTTAATTTCCAGCATTTTTTCTATGATTTTTTTTCCTATTTTTAATTGGGAAAAGACTGATTAAACTTTTCTGTGGATATATGGTTATATTCGGTTCGCAAGTTGAATTTAGTCATTAACTGTTTCATATAGATTTACTAAATCATGGTAAATCTATTAAATTTTGGCAACTATTGTATGCAATCTATAAAATAATATTGTAAAATTTTTATGAATTCAAGTTCAATAGACTCAAATGGAGAGTTTTTTGACCGCAGATACTATTATTAGATTTTTTTTTTTAATTGGGGTTCACATCAACTTACAACTCAATCCAGTTAACGACAGAACGGACATAGAACAAATTTCTTCAACTTATTCAAACATTTTTAACATCCTAAAAAACCATTAGCCCTCCTTCAAAAAAACCTGTCAAACATTTTTCCCAGTTTCAAAAGTTACTTATCCGCAATAATACCCTTCCTTTTTTCTTTGTCCTTTTATTGCCCCTTTTGAAACAGGCCACTCTCCCTTTGTACCTTCCGCCTCTTACCTCTCCCCTCGCAACCCTTCCACCACCCGCGGTGTCCTTCTCAAAATATTTTTCCCCTCAGTAATGAAAATGTGAACTTAGGGGCAGGACTTCCCCTCTCGTCTTCATGATAGGACCAACACGGTCAATTACTGTTTTAATTTTTTAATAGTTTGTTTTCTGCATTTTGAATTCTCCTACATACCTTACTACATTCATAATTTTGATATCATATTACATTATGGCAATTCTATATTATAATATTGTAAATTTTTTTGTATTCTCATGACATACATGAAATGAAATCCAACAATTACAATTGAGTTCAGTGCCATTAACTAACAATGTCTCAACGACATATTTTTTAAAGTAATTTTCAATTTCTGTTTTTTATTGTAAGTAAGATTTGTACAAAACAAGAACACAGCGCTGCATTCTTCTCCTCACAAATTTTCAGTTTGTCTATTTATGTATTTAAAACAATAACTTTTAGTTTAATTCAAGCCATTTAAAATAAATATACAAACGGCTAAATGTCTAATTAAATTAAGCCGTAGTAGTAATTAACCCTCCGACTAATTGTGGCAGTGTTAATTTCCTCCTATGACTTGGCGGGGTTTCTTCAGGGGGGGGGGGGGGTATATAAGCTCCCTTGGGAATCAAGAAATCAGTTGGAAGGCGAATCTTCTCCAGCCATGTGAGTACTTGCATAACTCTCAAATCCAACGTGACATGCACCATCTTATTTATGTGGAGCTTTCCCTACGTACTACCAATTAGAACCAAATATGTACGAGTTCAGACAATGATCTTTAAATATTTAAATGGAGAGTTTTTTGACCGTAGGTAATATTATTAGATGATTTTTGTTGGGGTTCGGTCAAGGTAGATCCAAAAAAAAAAAGATAAATTTTTTTTTAAATACACACTTTTTTTTTTGTGGATCTACCATGACCGAACCCCAACAAAAATCAACTAATTTTAAATATTTAACATTAAATTGATTGATAATTGACGTAAAATATCTCAAAATTTACTTTATTAACAAACACATCAGTCGTATATATGTGTATATATATATATATATATAATTCAGGTTTACATCTTTTGCTAAATTATTTATTTATAGTTAGTATTTCATTCCTTTTTTTAACTTTTTATTTTAAATTTTGGTAAGTTCTAATAATCCCTTAGCTACAGGATCACAAAATATAATAAAAGTCATTCATTTTAGTCCTGCATTTCAGGATCAAGACGCTAGTGTTGTTCTTTCTCTTTGCCGTGGCTGCAGCAAGGAGTTCTTTTCCTGACTTCCTACTGGAAGCAAAAGAAGAACCCTCCAACGATGTAAGTATATTATTCGAAGAGGAAGGATGATGATTATTGATAAGCATACTTATATATCACTTTCTTTTAACTGTACTATGTGTACAGATGTTTCACTAATAATTTTTTAGATTAAAGTTTAAGCAAAATTAAAATATTATAAATATTATTGTTATTGTGTTATATTATCCCACGTAAATTAAAAAAAAATTAAATGCAAGGGAATAGAATAAAAAATATAACTGTCTCAGCCAGGGCTCGAACCTGGATCCCCTGCAATTCGGGTAAGCGCGTTACCATTTACGCCACCGAGACTAGCCAGATAACTTATTAAATTCCCAGCACTAGTACCGAGAGTCTAAGCCTCGAGAAAGACAAATACATCGTCTTACGCTCGAAGGAGCTGACATTGTCCAACTATTTAAATGGCTCTCGTT
The DNA here is from genome assembly GCA_000696205.2 of Oncopeltus fasciatus. Classification (NCBI taxonomy): domain Eukaryota; kingdom Metazoa; phylum Arthropoda; class Insecta; order Hemiptera; family Lygaeidae; genus Oncopeltus; species Oncopeltus fasciatus. The sequence goes on from KZ807130.1 coordinate 436,832, forward strand.
ATTTACTTTTTAATTTTTTAATTTTATAAATATTATATTTATCTTACGTAAATTTCAAACAATTACATGCAAGGGAATAGAATAAAAATTTTAACTGTCTCAGCCAGGGCTCAAACCTAGATCTCCTGCCCGGATAGCAGAAGATCTCTAGGTTCGAGTCCTGGCTGAGACAGGTAGATATTTTATTCTATTCCCTTGCATTTAATTGATTAAAATACTATGTCTCACAGTTACTAATTGGTGGAATATAAATAAATGCAGCTTAAGGATAGGATATATTTTATAAATATAATAAAAAATAAGTAAACTGCGATTGAAATTATTTTTAGTACTGAATTAAATATACTTTAAATGTTATGAGCATAATTTTTATTTCTTTCGTGACATCAATAACCCAACCCTTCAAGATTACTTTTCTTTTTTTTTATTTTTTATTCCCGCCTGAACATTACTTCTTTAAAATGGGGAGCCTCGTGACCAAAATTCTCTCGAAGTAAAATTGCATGTAGTATAAATAACAGAGAATCGCGGGGTTTAGCAAATTAAAAAAAAATTATAATGTTAGCCTCCCTTTCAACCACTGAGGGTCATGGGGGAAGGGGCTATCTACAGGTTGCCACCCAATTCCAAACACCAGGTTATTTATAAATAAAAGATTGACCTAGGCGGGTTTCGAACCCGCAGCGTCAGGAATGCGATACCCGTACGGATTCCCTGAGCTACCCTGGTGCCCCTGGAGACTATTGTGATCAACTATTTAGATTGTAGTACAATCAGGTTTTCCCAGTTTAAAAATTAGTTTTGTATTCTCATAGGTAGAATATGTAAACAGAGCACTATTTAATTTGAATTCTTAGATTAAATAAAGTAAATTATTTATTTAACTATACTTTTAGATAGAAGGGCCAGGGAAACTTTTTGGAGCACCAATGGAGCCTTCTTCCAATGGACAAATCCCATGCCAGATGGACGTAAAAATAGTAAGTCCAAATCTTTATGCAATTTAAAAAAAATAGAAACTACATTCAATTTTATTTAATATATATTTTATCTTATAATATAATTTTTATGAGATACTGAAAAAATAACAATTGGAAGTGCAGTAGAATGAAGAAAAATGGGAAAACATTTTTGTTGTAGATAGATAAAAGGTTAGTTTCCAATATATAAGATATTTTTATGGTTCCAATATCCAGTTATAATTCTCCCAACAATGTCTTGCCAATTGGTATAGTCATCGATATACAATATAAGCACATAGACCAAATGCTTTGTCTTCTCTAATTATTACATTCCAAAAACCTCTTTGGATTTAGGCCTTTAATATCTTTGGTGGCAATATATATATATATATATGTGTGTGTGTGTGTGGGGGTGTGTGTTTGTGTGGATTCAGCATGCAAACCAGGTTTTCTGGTAGGACCCAATAAACCAAAATGAGCGTATAAGGCAGCTTGATTAAAAATGAACACCTCATTAACCATACAGACTAACTTCGACTCAATAACCGAAAACACCAATCTTATTAAAAATATAGAATTTGGAGTGCCCCACAATTTTTTCACCAATTATGAATTAACAGAAATGGCTTTTCATCAAACTATCATGGCATATTAACATTAACTAATATTTTTAAAAGAATTTAAATTTTTTATATACAAACCTTATAATTTAAAACAAAACACAATAGAAGTAATACAAATAATTTTGTGTTGTTTCACTTTGAAGCGTTTGTCATGTGGAATTTCGTTTATTATGTAATATTAAATCGCCTATTATTGGCATTTCATAATCCTTTTGAACTACTATATCTATTATATTTTTAAAATTTATAATTTTTTTTTAAATAATGGTAATATATAAAGGAAAGTGACTGACGTACAAGTGAAGAAAATTAAACCTTGCTGGACACTGTACGTGGAAGTAGAGTGGGGGGAATACTCAGTCGTAACTTATTCGAAAATATCTTCATTATCAAATGTTTTTCATAATAGTTTTATAGAACATAAAATTTATAAAATTATATTTTACAACTATTATGTTCTCAAGACTTTTTTGTAACTCGAATAATAACGGAGATATCAATATTATAAATGTTGGTCTTCCTCTGAACCCCTCCACTCCTTCATCTGATTTCAATTAAAAACTAATGAACATTTTGCAATAAAAATACTAAACATTAAATCGAACATTATTTCTAAATTTTAAAATAAAGAGACCCGAGAGAGTCTTTTTATTTTAAATTACAGATGGCCTCAACATTATCCATCGCACCAATTAATCTAACTATATCATTAATATTCATATTTTTTCTTGGACAATATTTAAGTCCTTTATCAACGAGTGTTATTTCATTATCGGAAAATAATACCTCTATCAGTTTAGTTGTTCTTGTATTAGCGCTGAAAGACCCTGAGGAATTTCTTCTAATAATACTTCTATTGTTTACTAAGCTCTCAACTAAGCTGTGATTCATGCAAAAATCTTAGCTTATTCTTTAGTAGAAAAATGATTTTACTGTATTTAAATTTTTCATATTTTTTAACTTTATCCATAAATTCATGACAGTCCCAATTATCATTCAGACTTTAGATTAATTATTATTATTTAGATTGATTATTTTTAAGATATACAAGAATAGCTTTATTTTGTCACGTATGGTGTACCACTTGTGTAATTCGTCTATTATGATTGTTTGATAAATTTTCTTTATTTTTGTTTTTGAAAACTTCAACTTTTTTATATTCATACCCAAATATATTTAGGTAAAATATTATACTTCTTACAATGTGAGTTTAAGAAGATATGTTTGTTAACCTTTCCAAATTTTATAGCAAGCTTTATAAAATAGGTTCTTTAAACAACTTGGACTAACACTTGCTATGATTTGGACAGCTTTGTTCATCTTTTTTTATACATGTGCCAGTTTTTGTTACTTGGTTTTTTTTATTATTAAATTGATTTTTATTTTTACAAATGTATAGACTATATTGCTGTAAATTGCATAAATTCAATGAATGCTGTTTGTAGAAAAACATACTCACTCTAAATCAAGAAGAAATTTTGTTTATTGGAATTATTTATAAACGAGATAATTAACAAGTTACAGCTTGGTTATTGATGTTGTTGAATGAAAATTGTTTTGAAAAATTAATGAAAGGGAATAAAATAAAAAACCTATCCGTCACAGCCAGGAATCGAACCTGGATCTCCAGCTTTCCGGGCCGGTATCTTATTCGAGCATGTGTTTGTCTTTCTCGTAGGCTCTCGCTAGTGTGTTGGGAATTTAATGAGTTATCTAGCTCTTCCTGGTTGTGTAATGGAAACATACCGGCTCGAAAAGAAGAAGATCCAGGTTTGAGTCCTGGCTGGGACAGATAGATTTTTTTATTCTATTCCCTCTCATTAATTGTTTAAAATTTACGTAGGATAATAAACCACAACTAAATTAATATTTATAATTTTTTTTTTTATATANACATTCACCCCTTACATCATGACTGCCTTTTTGTTAAATGAATTTTAACCACTTACATCACCTATATCACAAGTTTAAATGTTGTAAAATAAATACTATACGCTTTATAAAGTTTAATTTTGTCCACTCACACTACCTTAAGGTTTTGCATTGCGGCTAACGAAAAGAAAAGGCTGTGAAGCGACCATGGACAAGGGGGATGTCCCCCCTTAAGATGGATCTTAAAATGGACCGACCATGGATCTTAAGATATCCTTAAGCAAAGAAACCTTCGGATGTAACCTGATTGCCTGCTTCTTTCCATGGGCTCAAATTTTGAATTTTAAGCCGTGTAAATATTTATAATTGATTACTTCTGCTGGATGGTGTGGAAATAATAGTTAATTCAAATAAAGTAATTCTCAGCACTATTTTGTATTGACTAAACTGAGGACTTTTAAGATGTATGACCCCATTAACAGAGCTAACGAGACAATATGACTCTTACATTATTAAATAAAAAATATTGTGCAGATATTTAAACTAAAATGCTGCAAAATAAGTTTATAATACACTTAAACATATAATGTGAGCTTATGCACAATGAAATACACGGAGAATAAAATAAATCGACTGTAAATTATCTAATAAAATTAATGAGTAATAATTTTATAGCAGAATTAAATAGAATAGCGATAAAGAGAGAGATTTCATTTAATTAAACCTGCCTATCATATGAAATTAATGGAATTTGATTTCATTTATTTCAGAGCTGTACATGGTCTCCTCAAATGACAAACATATGTTTAAATCGTGGAAATATGGACGCTTTCTAACCGCAATTATCACACTGCTGGAATATACCACGTAAAACGAAAAAACAATACGTATGATCTGGACCCCTAACCGAGTTTTCATTAAATTCAAATCGGGGAAAAGGAAATTTTTTAAACAATTAATGTATAGATTATTATACAATAAGTTTTATTGTATCAATGACCTATATATAGGTAACGAATTTTGAAAAATCATAACTCAAAGAATTATGTTCCAAGAGAACTAAAAGCCCAATGAAGAGAAAATGGCAAATCCATGTAAAATATTAAATAGATATACTTGTTGTAAGTATTTTTATTATTATAAGATATATAATATAATTTTGATAATCCTTTTTATATAATAAAGTTATTTCTTTTCCACCAGCATAACACCTAAACACTTTTTAACTATTCCCAACTAAGTCAAATGGTTTCTATTGTGGTCACCTCTCTATGTTTAATGGTTTCTATTTAGTGAGAGTGTCGATCATCTATTGATTGATTAATAGATTCTAAATATTTCTGACCTCCAGTACATTAAGTAAATAGGAAAGTTATATGTCGACTGATAGGTAAATAATAAATATATCTGTTCCCCTATGCTTTTTGTCGGCTGAGAGTTATTTTTTTCTGCAGATCGATGGGTGTATCTTAATTGTTACAAACAACCGATACATTTCAGAAGATAAGTGTGTTTCCTGTTCATCGATGGGTTCATAATAATTACCAGACCGCTTGCGCATTTCAGAGGATGGTTGTGTTATCCGTTGATCGGCTGGTACATACAATATATATCAGACCGCCTGCGCATTTCAGAGGATGGTTGTGTTATCCGTTGATCGGCTGGTACATACAATATATATCAGACCGCCTGCGCTTTTCAGAGGATGGTTGTGTTATCCGTTGATTGGTTGGTACATACAATATATATCAGACCGCCTGCGCTTTTCAGAAGAAGGGAGTGTTATGTATTGTTGTGGTGTCCGTTGATTGGTTGGTACATACAATATATATCTGACCGCCTGCGCTTTTCAGAAGAAGGGAGTGTTATGTATTGTCGAGGTGCTGCATAATTATTCCTGAAAGTTGCTTTCTGTGGTAGGGAACGGAAATGTTTATACCCACTTGGATTTGAAAAATTACTGTAAGCGATCATTCTAAAGGTAATATAACACAGACAAAAAAAAAAGAAAGAAATTGGTATTACAATCAAATAAAATAAATATATTTTTAAAAGTTTATGTACATTATGTTTTGCAGTCCACTTTTACCTAATTATCTTATATGAACTACTTTTAATTTATCCAAAATATATTATTACATGTTTTCTCTCTTGCATCTGATCGTTGTTAATAGCAGTATCTGTACTATTAGATTGTTTGGCAATCGCTGAGTAGACGAAAATATTTATAAATTTTTATTTTTGTTGGTAAATATTTTATGATCCTGTTTTACTTGTGCTGGTGATGTATTAGCTGTTGGTTAACGGGATCTACTGTCGGAATTTATATATATTTTTCGGTATTATTGTCTTCTGCTTTAAGTTATCCAGATATAACCTGAAAAGGGATTTACGAATTTTACTGAAGTTGAACTGAACTGGAATTATCGAAACCTTTAGTAAAATCAATAGTAATACAACCGCTTAGTAGTTATTTGTATATTTATTTTATAGTAACGCGGGTTTTTGTTTTGTAGTTATGTATCTTTGGCTTCTTATACGTTGGTCCTTTTCTCTATAGAGGAATTTTAAAGATTTAGCTCATAATTTTGGATAATAGTCTTAGACAAGTAGAGCGGGGATATACGAGGTGAAACTATAAAATTACTTCTGTGGAAGGAAGGAATGAGGTGGGGGAGTGGTGTTTGTTCGCAACCAAAGGGGGAGTAGAAGTGGGTGGAGGGTGGAAGAGGAGATATATAACTTGACTGCCAGGGGGTGACGGCTAAGGGATGCTTCTACTCGCACTTGTCCTGCCAGCCCTCGCGGGCTGCTCAGAGCCCCTCTCGGCAGCACTCAGAAGCTACGCCGATGTCGAGCTCTCTGATGGCCTCATCTTTGGCATACTTATTCTTAGAGGTAAGCAACACCCTACAATACATTAGAACATACTATTATTTTTATTATAAATAAATAAATATTTTTTTTAAAAACAATGTGGATTTGTTTTGAGTTAGGTCCTAATAGTCTTCTAAATAGCCCGAGTAAGTTTGTTTAGTTCAATTACTTTCATTTATTTCTGTAAGTTCGAGGTAAGTCAATCCTGAATTACATCCATTTCATTTTAAGGGAATTCTACTAGAAGTTCATAAATCCGAAACAGCTTAGAATTATTGAATATAATAGAAATCCCGCTATACCTTCCAGTCCAAAACGCATGTATCCAACTCTACTCTTAATCACGAGTATTTTATTATTATTATTATTTTATTAATCTTTATCTCCACCCGCTTCACACTATTCCAAGCCCAATCCCTGTCGTCGGACTCTAATCCTTACTACCCTCGCCGACTACTGAAACGAAGATGGTCTCTCGACCTTATGGGCCTTGATGCCTAAATTTATTGGGTGTGGGGTCAGTGAGCCCCTTCAGCCTGCAAAGCGATAATCAATTCACTTACATTTATTTTTTATGTATGCGTAAATTGGTTTATTTTTATGTAATACGCCATCAAATTACAAGATGTTTTGTTAAATGAATGTAATAAATAATGATTTTAAAAAAAATGTCATTGTCCGTTGTTATATATATATAGTTGTTGTTTATATATAGGTTGTTGATGGATATAGAGACAGATATAGTTTTAGGTTGTTAGGTTTTGTTTATAGGTAAACTATTAGTTGTTGCTTTGCATTGATAATTGTTGGATGCAGGTGCAGTTAGGTCTGTTAGGCTCAGATCGTCCTTTAGCAATCCAGTTATTCCAATATCATTCTCTCAAAGGGTCGTAGAATCTACAGTATGTCGGATTATATTTAATGGTTTAAATTAAATTAGTTTTTAAATAAGTAATACAAATAAGAGGATATCCTCGTTAGATGTGAATAAGTGAGGTAATATTTTCTCTTTGGTTCATGTTCTAGGAAGTTTTCCAGGACTCTTCATCATTTTTAATTTCTCTCGGCTTACTTTCAACTGTTTCCCATAAATTTTCCCATTAAATTTTAACT
>KZ807130.1:444532-458418 GCA_000696205.2 Oncopeltus fasciatus
TATATATATATATATTGGAGAATGTATTCCCTTTTCATTCAAGGCTTATTTTCTTGCCTTTTACACTCGTTCTCTCCATATATATCATATATGGGCAGAACACTCTCCATCATAGTTGTCTTCAGTAATAAGTGTTTTTCATAAAATGTTCCATAAACTTTAAGAAAATTAAATTTGGCACCAATCATGTTCAATAAACTCTTTTGGGATAAGAAAAAATACAATTTAAAGGAATGTATTTTTTATTATATGCCAATGTTTCGGCATACATTGTAAGCCATCTTCAGGGCTGTTAAAATATATCATGAGAAAAAACACTAGATGATTTACATAATTATTGCATACAATTGAAGTAACTAAAAGTAATGAGATAGGAAATGCTTAGGAAAACAGTCATAAAATTTGATGTGTTGTCACCTGGACCAAATGTTAATGACTGTTAGGTAGGGTTTGGGAATAGGAGACAACTTAAAGTAGACAAGTGAAGGGAGAGCGGCCTGCATCAAAGAGAGCAATACCAGAAAACTAGGTTGTAATTATTTGGGATAAGTAGCCTAAGGAACCAGAAGACAAGTTAAACTGGTTTATTTAGGAGGCGGGCTGATAGTTTTTCAGAATGTGGAAAATGTTTGAATAAGTTGAAGAAATGTATTCCATGTTAGTTCTGTTGTTAACTGAATTGTGTTATAAGTTTATGAAATCTTTAAAGTCAGTTTCATATGTTGGGTGTTTGTGTTCATTGGGTTCAGTGGAAAGAATGGTGATGTTTTTAAATTCAAATGTGTGTCCTTCATGAATGATGTGTTTTTATGAGTGCAGTATTTATTTGTTTTAATTTATTGTATTAATTATTGTATTTCAACAGCCCTGAAGATGCTTACAATGTAAGCCATAATGTCGGCAGATAATAAAAAATACGTTAATTTAAATGGTATTTTTTTGGATCAACCTTAACCAAACCCCAACAAATTCTCCACTAATATAAACTTATGTATTTTTTTTTTATTCAAAATTAATTTCAATTTCTTTTAATTTATCTGCAGCCAAAATTTTACTAAAAGGTATATCTACATATTTTCAATTATGTATAAAACTTATTAAATAAATAAAAAATGTTGATTAGGCATTGAAATATATAATTCTTGTCTAGTTTTTCATTTATAGAATAAAATAGAAACGTAACAAATGAATAAAATTTTCAGTCACAAGACTAGAAAAGCATTTTGACTTTAAAATACATTATCATCAATATAATAAAATTGAGCCAATTTTCTTCTCATTAAAAAAAAAAAAAAAAGTCGAAGGTATTTACTTTGATCTTTTTCACATGGAGCTACTATACAGCTTACTCATTTGAGGAGAGCCATTTCATCTGGACTTGGGAAATACTGTTTCAAAACTTTACCAAATTAGATCTCATTCTGCAAGGCAAAAATTAAAAAAAAAAAAATCTCTCTAGTGAATCTTTTTCTCAATGCATAAAGAAATGCAAGTGGGCACCTTATCTATTAGTAATAACTATGCCAAATCAAAAGCAGTTAAGGAATTGCAGTTAAAATCAGCTCCCTAAGATGTAAAATCTATTTTAAGTATGTAGAAAGAAAACAAAATCATAATCACAATCTTAAAATGAAATCTCTTTAAAAGATAAGTGTTGAACTCAGATAGTTCAAATCCAAGAAAAGTCATTTAAGAATGAAATTAAAAAGAGTATTATATTGAAATTCTTACAAAATTCTTAAATTAATATACAAATATATTTATCCATATTTTTATATGAAATTTATTTGAATAAGTTTCTATTAATTCTTTATTTTACATTATATAATTGTATAATTTAAAAATGCTCATATTTTTTTAATATTGAATCATAGAATCATTTTTGTGTTATATTGAATTTTAACAATAAATTTAAAATGAAAAAAATTTGTGTCAAACAGAGTTATTAAGTCTGGGCACTATTCTAAACAATCACAGATCTAAATAAAATAAAAGCCTGCCCACAAGTGATTCATAAAGCCTTTGTGTTCCAAATTTTTATTTTTATTTTTACAGGCCAACTCTATGGGGCAAGCTTACAAAACAGAGAGACAAAAACTCAAATCCAAAGACTCTTAGACATCTGTGATTCTTTGCTTGAGGGGAATCAGCGAGACTGGATTAACCCTCAGAAGAGTAAGATAAAAGAAGTAATCAAGGTTTAATTTATAAAATGGTGGAGGTCTAAAGCTTCATCATTGAATCAATCAGGAACTTGTTTTATGTATACATGTTATAAATCATTTCTCATTCAAAATGAGTTACAATTTCATTAGTTCAATATATATATATATNTTATATATATATATATATAAAACTTAAACTAATAAAATTGTTACTCATTTTGAATGAAAAATGTTTTGTAAGTAGAAAAATATCATATAAAAGCAACATAATTTATAACTCTTATATTTGGAGCATTTGGTTTACTTCTATTTATTCATGTGGATCTACTCATGTTTATGGATTGAGAAGCAGTTTATTATATCATTAAAAATATACTGTTGACTCTCTAATTTAAATTATTTTTATTCATCTATAAAAGCCTGTTCAGGGTAAGATTCTAAACTAGATTGCAAGGCTTGAAAGACCCTATTATTGAAATTTATTTTATATGAATCAGAAAAACTGTCGAATCAAGTTTAATCCCAAAATTAGCTTAGAAACATTTCAATTCTTTACTTCAACTAATCTTCATAAATATAAAAAACAACCATCAAAAACTTAACACGGTCCAACCCATAAAAAACTTTACATACATCTGATGACTGTGGAAGCCTACGTGAACATCTTCATAAATATCATTAAAATTAAGTTTTAAAGTCTAGATACTCATACATACTTATATGTATGTATATATATATTATAACATGTTTTATGGCTCATATTGGTCTACTTCATTTTGTATAAGGGGAAATCCTTGTAAGAAAATACACAGTAAATTTATTTAAGATGATTTTAGTTGGGGTTCGGTCGAGGTAGATCCAAAAAACACAAATTTAAGAAAAGTATTTTTTAATAAAGGATTACAATGTAAGCCGAAACGTTGGCAGATAATCCTTTATTAAAAAATACATTTTATAAATTTGTTGTTTTTGGATCTACCTTGACCGAACCCCAACTAAAATCATCTTAGTATAATATCTACGGTCAACAAACTTTCCTTTTGAGTAAATTTATCTGTCTATTTGTCTGACATAAAATTGGATGAATTAATACATTGATAAATATATATGTGTGTGTGAGTGTGTGTGTTTGTCATATTTATACTATAGAAGTTCTTAAATGTTGTTTTGTTGGTGGACACATTATATTATATTTATATAAACGTCGGTTTGCCGTTAATACCCACTTGTTTATGTCAGCTGACGCTTTGTATTAGTCCGTCTGTACAAATTTGTTTGATGTCTGCTTTAGGGGTTTCGTCTTTTGTCCAAGGGACAGGGGTGAGAACCAATTGTCCCTTACTTAGCTCTGGCAGAGGGACACAGGATCCCCCTGTAAANTATATATATATATTTATATAGGAATAGGATGTATTTATGTAACGTATAGACTTAAAAAGGGCTGGGCTTTTTTTCTAATAAAAAATTATAATGGGATTTTCAATTAAAGTTATATTATAGGCAAAAAACTCTGGGAAGGCTTAACATGGCTGAAATCAGGAAAGGAGAGACGTATTGGTCCAGGGGCTCTGCCTCATTACCATTTAGAGGATAATCTGATCCGTGGATCACCTAGCCCCAACAGTTCCACAGCTTGCATCCTCGAAGCCCTTGCTGGCCGTCATCCCTCTCTTACTTGCCTCCAGCAGGAGACCGACCCCAGGGCAGCAGGATACACACTCTCACATCAGGCCATCTATTTTCTACTTTCAGCAGCAGTACGTACTAATGCTTATGGATCTCAAAGTGCATTGAGTAAACTATATAATTTCTGACTGACACTAACAACTGCAATATTAATGCCAACCCCTTGATATGTATATAAATTAATTTATGATTCAAGAGGTTTTAAAGAAACAGGGTTTAGAAGTTACCTAACTATTTCGAAGGCCTTTGAAAAATCAAAAATCCATTAATTTGTAGTGTAATAACTCTTACAGAGTAAAGTACTTACTTTTTAGTATGATACTAACATGAAATTTTGTATCAAGTTTCCTCATTAATTAAGTCAAAGTAAAATAAATAACTTGTCATATTTGTATAATTAAGATAGAAAAACATCAATTGCTAGTTAAAACATCTATATCTGTTAAATATTTCTATTAGGAATGTATTGCTTATCTTCATCTTCATCATTCATTAGATGAATAAGGTATAGTTGATATTGAAAATATGTCGATCATATGAATTATAGGTTTTAAGGATTTTCAGCAGCCACTTATTTTCAGAAATCTTTGTTGGCCTCCTCATATATACACCAATGATGACTCTGGTAGCTCAGCGGAGCAAGGTGAAGAATTTGTTTTATCTCTACCCTCTGTAACTATCTCACATCAGTAAAATTTACTTGGGTATGAGAAAAACATACAGGAATCACAAAGCTACCTATGTTCCCAACCACCTCCTAACTGCCCTCAATTGGAAGAATTGAGCATAAAATTATCCTTTTTCTTATTATCTTAGTCTATGAAAGAATATGGGACCGTAAGTATTCCAAAATTGTATTTAAATATTAAAAGTAAATAATACTGTAAAATAATAATACAGTAGAGAATTGCATAAATTACAAAATTGTAATTTAAATAAAATTAATATTTAATATATACATAGTTGTTAAAATGATTATATAGAAAAATCAAGCATGAAAATTAAAATCAAATTAAGCTTTCTAAACAAATTTGTATTAATTTTGTAAGTAATATTTTGAATTTTAACTGTAAGTCACTTGTTATCACATATTTAATTTAAATTTGTTAAAAAAACTAGATTTCTAAAGTTGGTATAAAAATTACATTCATTTAAAAAATAAGAATAAGAAGTATAAGAAATATTACTGCATGAGTGGTGTATGGATTGCTACAAAGATATCTTGTGTGGTTGAATTCAGCTGAAAGTCCCGATGAGGTATACAATTTTTCCTTTTGATAATGATAATGATAATAATTTTTAAGGAAAAATTATTCCTCTTTGGAAGTTATCATGCTACTCAAGAAAAATAAACAAAATTAAATGAATTATTTGTTAATTCTTCTTTCTAGTTTTTTTTTTTTTTTTTTATACTGCCCTGAGCAAATTAAATTTGCACTCTATATTTATATGTTAACATAGATATATACTATTTATTAAAAATGAAATTATTTTGACTCAGATGAATAGAAACACTTACATCAGAGATTTTGTACTACCTATGCTCTGCAGAAGAATTCTTGGAGAAATGGAGTACACCTGGAGGAGAGGACTGCCAACAGAGCTTGTTGACTTGTATATTGAAGAAGGTGAGAGTCGAGATAAAAGATCAGTTTTAAAACAAATAAATTAACTCAGGAGTTAATAATGAAATTATCCATTATGTTTTTGTAATACATTAACTAACACATTTATATTTAATGCATTTATTTTATTAATTTTTACCCTTCTCTTATAAAAATCATGAAACTCCAAGTTGCTTGGTCAAAGACCAGCTATCTTATTGTTTTCTTTGCAGTATTTTAAAAATCTATGGGTTTATTTGCCTTGCCAAGACAAAGTAAGTTTACTTACTGATTTTACTAAGACAAACTTAAAAAAGATTAATGCTACTTTTCACAATAAATAATATGGCTACTGGCAGGAATTAATTTTGAATAATTAAATCTTAAAATCATCTTGATTGCATGATTACATCTTAAATCCCAAAATGAATATTATATTTTTAAGCAATTGCTTCACTTTCCAGTAGTCCAAAATACTTTTTTTGTTTTCTTGTAAGTTTACAACAAAAATTTCTTCTCTGACAGTAAACAATTTGCTGAATTTTTGCCTGAGAATATGCATTTATCTTAATAATAAGATTATATTTATTTTCTATATGCAGTTACTTGGCCTAAATTAATGTAAATGGTGTTCTTAGAATGACCCCAGTGCCTCATTTTGAGTTTATTTTATTTATTCAATTTTCTTCATATTTAAGATTTTCAGTGGTTTGTTATGAGGGTCCTGAGGTATTTTATTGAATGCCAAATACTTTTAAAATGTTTCCTCACTACTATTTTACAAGTATTTGAACTCATATAGATTAGCTAAGTTTAAGCATCCAAAAACAGAATCAGGGTGGTTGCTCAAAATCTTCTAACCAGGAGAGGCACTTTTGGATGCATTTTCCTTCTCAGTTTCATAAAAACTTGTCACTTACTGTTCACTCATTGGCTGGTTATGTATTTGTACTCCTGCAAATAAAATAGAAATAAAAAAAATGTAAACTATTCGGGTACTGTAATAACTTTTTTTTTAAGCCTGAGGATCTAGGAGACAATAGGATGGGCTGATAGCTTTTCAGAATATTGAAAATGTTTGAATACGTTAAAGAAATTCACTCTATGATTCGTTCTGTTGTTAAATGGATTGAAATGTAAGTTTGTGTAAATGGTTTCAGATAATAGGCGACTACATTATTTTTATTAAGGAGGAAAAAAGGGTCTTTGAGGTAGGTGTTAATAGATTTGTTTGTTATTAGAAGAAAAAGCCAGCTTTAAGTTAGGGGAAGTTTTACTAAGGGATTTCTTTATTTTTTACAAAAGTTTGGGATTATAAAGGAGGGAACTGAAAGTTAAGTCATTGGTTTGGGAGGGGGGCTCAATTTGGGAAGTGGAAATGTAGAATAATTTTGCTGATTCTGAAATATGACAACTCTCTCATCTAACAGTGTGATTGGAGTCTATAGATTCTAATTCATATTCATTTTCGAATATTTTATTTAAAATCTTGTGGGGTACTGAGAAGTTGGGGCCTTAACTTAATATTGTATGAACAGTAGGGGAAATGAATATCAACAATTGTCACATTTCAGAGTCAGCTACATTATAACAAATTGCCTCCAGTCCTCCAAACCAGACAGTCCGGAAGTTCTCCTCCTTTTCTCCAAATTTTCCTCAGGCTTCAAGACCTGCCCGTAAATTTCTAAATAAGCCAATTAACTATATCATTGTAACCAGAGCCAGCAAGGGTAATAGAACAGATATTATGATCAAGATTGATTTTACAAAATTCCTCTTTTGACCTCAAAACACAACTTAAATCCCTACTTACCCAAAAAGGTTACAATATCTGCTCCTCAGATGCCGAATCTCTCTTCACTAACATACCTATAGACAAAGCCCTCCAAATTGTTAACAAACACTGGACCAAAATCCAAGACACCACCACTCTTGCTCGATCCACTTACCTTGTGTCCCTTTTCCTTTGTTGTACTTCCAGCTATCTCCTCTACCATGGAAATTTCTTTAACCAGATTAATTATCTACTCATCGTAAATAAATGTGCTCATGGTATTTCCAATATTACCCTCAATGATCTCCAACACTCAATCCTTTCCAAACGACATCTTGTTTCTCAGAAAATATGTTGACCTGTTCATTCTTTATCTAGAAAAATTTCCCCAAATCTACTAAATTTAACTCTTATCAACAATTTCTAATCCTTACCTCTGTAATGTAGATTTCTTTTAGGTGACAACACGTCCCCCTATACTTTCATTATAGGTAGTTGAGGTGAACTTTCTACTCATGTTGTTATTGTTTTTCTGAAGTACTTTATATCAAATTACTTTTAGTTACCTTCATTTTATGTAGTAATAATAATGAGATCATAAATATTTTGTTTTTTCTTGTTTTCTACATCCTATTTTAATAGCCCTGAAGTTGGCTTACAATGTAAGCAAAATAATAAAATAAAAACAAACATTTTTTTATTATTATTATTTTAAACTAGAGCATTAAATAAATTTAAAAAAAGTCAATTTCAGTTGCAGTGTGTGGTGTGAGTAACTTCAATGACTTTCTGAGTCTACCAACACTAGACTTTATTCTTAGCTTGCAACAAGAAGAAGGTTGTTTTTCTCTTAGAAGACTTGACCCAACAAAGTAAGTTGATCCTTTTACATAAGAATACACAAGTTTTTCTGATGTAGGTATAAAAAGTACTCAATAGTCAAATTCTAAAACATGACGACCAGGTATAATAATTTCTGAGACTACTCGTGAATAACTACTTACTAAATACTACAATAAATTATTACAATCAAATCGAGAAAAAGAACAATATTTAATAATCAATAGAATAAACAGACGTGTACTGTTGGCAAGCCTATGAAATCTTGAAGTAGGCATAAAAAAGGTTAACCAATCAATTGTGTAAATTCTTGGCTTTTAAAATTCCAAATTGTGATTCTGAAAAATAATTCATCACTAACAAAACAAATCTTTCTGTCATAATACACTATTTTTCTACAAATAGAGAGTTTTTGACCATAGAGATTATTAGTAGATGTTCTTTTTGTTGGGGTTCAGTCAAGGTAGATTCAAAAGATACAATTTAAAAAAAGTACATTTTTTGGATCTAGCTTGACCGAACCCAAACAAAAAGAACATTACGATTTTACTACTGATCCATACTGAGAATGGATTTCCTAATAATTCACAAATATATTTGTGTGTCAAAAATTCTGTTGTTATCAGAATTGAGAATACAATCTATTTTATAATGGATTTAAGTAAAAAATTGATAATAATAAAAAACTATAGGACAAGCTACAAGAGAATAACTACAAGAAACATTTTTTGTCGTTATTTATAAGCTATAAAAACATTTGAATTAGAAATTTAAATTTTGACTTAAAAATTATTACTTCTAGATTTTAGTTGGAGTTTCAGAGGAAAAAATGTGGAGTATGGTTGTAAAGAATTTTATGTATATGGATTCAGTCAATAGGTATTAAATAAAAACATATTTATGTACATAAAAAAACAAATTTTTCATTAATATCCAAAGGCATATTGTGTAACAAACAATTTTTATTAATGCTAATATTTTTAATTACAAGGTTTCAGCCTGCATTTCAGGCATTCTTCGGGGCATTGTAACAAAGTAAAAAACAAGACTATAATAAGAGATATAAACATAAAAGTCATATTGAGAATATAAGAAGTATAGAAGTGTGGATAATAATAAAAATATATGGATTAAAATTCATTATTAAATATTAAAAAATATAATACATACTTTAAGTAAGTGATTGAATTATACATATATGTACTACAAAGTAGTTACATTTATTACAACAAGGCCCAAAAGAAAAAAAAATAAAGAAGAATAATGGAGTTAGATTTCTATTAAACCATGGGGACTAACCATGACTGAATGAATTGAAAGTGTTATTAAGTATAATAGAGTTGAAGTAAAGGTAGTGTGGAAGAGGATGTAAGATGGCCAATTTTCAGAAGAATTTGGCCCTTGCAAAGTGATGAGAAGGATAGCAAATCTTTAAAAAAATAGTGGTAACAGAATCAGCTTGAGGGTAAAGAAAATATCACAATATAAATTTATTTAGATAAGGACATTTATTTTTGAGAATATTAAAAATATTTCAGTGATTTGTGAATTAAAAATAACACTGGGGAACAATTTCAAACCCAATTTCTGTTGAGTTAGATTTTTTAGCTGTTTTCTATAGAATTAGGCATGCTGGTTTCAAAACTGTTTTTAGTTTTCTTCTATCACGTCACGTTCGGTTTCTATGTGGATGGGGCATATGCTGGCCTAGACCTGCCTGTTTAGTTACGTCTGTTATACTGTGGTGAAACCTTGTGTGTCGGCAAGCAGTATTTAGTATTTAGTTACGGAAGTGTACAGAACTACATAGTGTGTTTGAACTGAAACGTTTCCTCCAAAGCAGTCCTCCTTCCTAAGCAATCCTCCTAAGTAGTCCTAAACCCCCATCCTCCTAAGCAATTCCTAAACAATCCTCCTAAGCATTCCAAACAAACTTCTAAGCACTCCTCCTTAGCAAACCAAAACCTAAGCAGTCCCTAAGCAAACCACTCCTAAGCAGTCTCTCCTCTGCTCTTCGTAAGTGTGAAAACAGCCCCGATTCGTTCTGTTATATATGTGGCAGTTTTACCATACCCAGTCAAAGGACAAATATCAGTTTATTTGTCAGACAAGCATATTTTTGCCTATTTTAAAGTGAAACTTGGTGATTAAGATAAAGCATGTGCACAAAGCAAAAAGTAAACAGTGTGTTAAGGGTTTACGGATGTGGACCAAGGGAACAAGCGCTAAGCTTCCATTTGGTATACCTATGGTTTGGCGTGAGACCAAAGATCATTCAAGTGATTGTTACTTTTGTATAGTGAAAACATTGGGATATAACAATAAAAACAAGTGTAAAATGTATCCTAGTTTACCGTCAGCTATACGCCCAGTACCTCATTCAGCTGAAGTCCCCATATCAGTTTTCAATGAATTGCCCTCTTTGGAAGAAGCAGAATACTGATATGGTCCAGAAGAAAGCGACTCCAACGATGAAGATGGATTCGAATGGTATGAGATTTGAGACTATCCAAAAAAGCTTCAGAGCTCTTAGCATCACGACTAAATGAGAAAAACTTGCTTGAAAAGGGAGCCAAAGTATCCTATTTTCGAACACGAGAAAGGGCATAAAAAACAAATATTTTCTATTAATAATTCTACTAAATGTACTAGTCTCATTTTTTTAAAAATTCCATATTAAAACAAATATACAAGGAATCATAGGGATTATCCTAATTTTGAAGAGCAAAAAGAAATAAAAATTACCACTTCTACTACTAAAGAAAGATATTTTAACTTGTTTTTAAACTTTAATTATTACATAATATCATGAAGAAAATCTCAAATATAAATCTTGATTTATCAATACCTAAGCAATTGATATAGTGTGTTTACGTCTCTTCCTTTACCAATGATATTTTTTTTTAATTCATACAATGATCCGTGAAGATTGTATAGAATTCACAAAAATAGTAGATTCCCCCACAAAATTAAATAGTTTGAAAAAACCAGGTGAATATTTAAAACTGCTCAACAAAAGAACCTTCCATTGCATCCATGATTTAAAATTATTAATAGTAAGAAGAAATAGCCAACTACAAAAATCAATAATTAGTTACACAAGGAAGGAAATAAGAAAAATATATTCAAAAAGTTTTAAGAGCTATTCATGATTTTTAAGAATATATCACATCCATATAAGTAAAATACTTTCCTATACTTTGAAGTCAATTTATTATTAAGATCCTATGTTTTTTAATATTAAAAATGGATCAAAATTTGAGTGAATAGGTCTCACATATACATTTTTTTTTCTATTTGAATAAGTTTCGGCAAATGAGTCTAAAAATATTATGGCAAAATTTATAACTTTTCGTCTGTATTACATTAATTTTGCTTATTCATCATTGGGTTTGTCCTCTCACCTCATATGACTTTCTAATATGCCACTCTGAGACCATTATTATTTTATTTTATTATTATTTTTATTTACAATTATTAATAAAAATCTGTGTCAGAAAATTCTCTGTAGGGGCCTTATTAACAAGCAAGTTGGGTTAAATAACTTTCACAATCTAAAGCTAGATCAGCCACATTTTGAAGACAAGAAAAAAAAATTGAGGTATAGTACCACACTTTGGAAGAAAACAATTCTGAAGGTATTCTAAATAGATTTAAAATTATTAATAGAAAAAAAAATATATACCAGCCATGGTAGGATTCCACTCAATGGTTATTATGACTAAGTGTAAACATTGAAATGTTATTGACAAAGATAAATAAGAGCTCGCTTAGCACAGATGGTAGCATGCCTGTAGGGGACTCAGGAAACACTAAGGTTTCTCTCAGTGACAGAAACATTTATATATTTTAACCAACCAATATAGAATTTCCTTATCCTTCATTGTGACCAAAAATTTTATTAGTAAAAATTATGTAAAATAATCTATTAAAGAATCAGATTGGTTATACATGAGGAAATGGATCAAAATTAGAGTGAATGTTCAATTCGTTCAATGGCATTTGAAATAAAATACAAATTCTTTAAGGATTGAACTTCCAGTGCATATTAGTTAATTCATTAGAGAAAAAATATTATTATACTTTTCTTTTAAATGCATGTTTATTTATAAGTTAAAATTACAATATAAATAAATAAATAAAAAAAAAAAAAACTTAAAGTGCTCACATTAGACTAGACATTTCAGGTCATCCCTACTTCTACTTACATCTTAATCAAAAACAAACTTAGTCTTTCAATTTGCATTTTAAAGTGATAAGTCAAATTTCATTAAGAATAACTACTAAATGTGGCTTCAAGGTTGTAAAGTTAAAAATTTACAATTCAGTTAAACCCCCACTCTTAATTGTTTCATTTCTCAGCATATCTGCTAAAATATATAAATTTTATTAATAAATAGAGGGACCTATGTTTAGTTTATTACTATTAAGTAAATATCACAATTGAACATAGAAAAAACATTTTTTACTCACATTTGACATTTCAATTTAATTATTCAGAAAAACTGAAAAGTTCGGACTGTAGAATATTGGTAGACACATACACACACTCAAAAATTTTAGTGGCTATATCATTTTTGGTATCTAGTAGGTGGGATCAGAAAAAATATTGACAAAACCTGGAATGAGAACAACCTCAATAGCTAAATTCCCTTGGAATTCGCTATAAAACAGACAATAAAGAATGTACCTCAAAAAGCGGAATGGCCCATNTTCAGCCAAGAGTAGGGATATCTGTGTTTGGTAGAGGCTACCTTCAGAGATGAAGAATATTTGTCCAATGAGGAATGCAGGTAACTAAAGAATTCCTACTGCTGAAGTTATTAATGGAATAGTGAATAATACCTTTATATATCTTAATGAAAATAATAATTTGCTTAATCAATTTTTTTTTATTAATAAGCACAAACTTATCCAGAAAAAAATTTAGTGATATTTACTTACAATTTTTGGACAAACAGGCGGAACAAGTCTTTGTAAAACTTTTAATTTATTACAAATTCGATATAACTTACCAGAAGAAGCATTGGATGAGTTTCTAACAAAACATACAAATTCATGGATTTAAACTTGAATTTTCATGGATACAAACAGCTAACTAATAATTGCAGAGAGCATGGTTTTATTTTTTGTAACAATTAGAAAAATTATATCAGAAATCTTAGTCACATCAAAATAAATCATTTCATAGGCTAAATCTTATGCTTTTCAATATGGATTAGGTAAGGAGTCAAAAAGGTAAATTCAATTTAAAAAAAAAACAAAAGAAAAAAACCAAAAGAACATTATATATAAATATTTATTTCATGGTTAAAAGCGTTTTTTTTACTTATTCAATTTTTATAAATTTAATAAATATAAACAGGCATAGGAAAGGTGATGTCCATACATATAGGATTTGTCATTTCATAAAATAAAGCTCAATTTTACAAAAACCTTTTCATAATAAAGGTATAAAAAAATAATAATAAACATTGAACAGAAAAAAAAAAAAAAATAGCTCTCTTCTTATAACACATATATAACATTAATTCAGGCACTCTTTTAAATTAAATATTAGCTAAATTAGTCTTAGATTTATTACTTCCTCCACCCTTTTTTTTTTCTCTTTTCATTTTTGTTTTAGTAAAATGTTTAAATATTTATTATAGTGATATCTATCTATCATTATATATATGTGTATATATATATATGTATGTATAAGTATGAATGTATAAATGTATATTATTTATAATAAAACTATAACTGACTTTCAGGCCATATGTTTCAAACAGCCTGTTTCAATATATACATAAATATGTATATATAAAAATTTAA
>KZ807130.1:458612-477228 GCA_000696205.2 Oncopeltus fasciatus
ATTTATATATATATATATTCACATCTAACTCTAAATTAATAGTGAGCGAGGAATGAGGAAAACAAAAAACAAAGTGAAAAAAGAATTTTAAATTTCAAAGTAGTGTGGATATATACAATGTGCGCTGCATTATTAATGCAAAAATTAATAATATTCATCTAAACAGCAACAAACATATAAAAAAATAAATAATCTATGTTAGTGTTGGTTCCTGGTCAAGCTGGAACCGATTCTGTGTCGAGGTCCTCCATTCGAGCAAGTGGGGCTTTACGTACCTGCAAGGTAAGAAAAACACAGTGAGCTTACATTATTTTTAATAAAGTAAATCAAATGTACCAATAATGTTTAGGGACAGGGTATATATTCAATAAGTCAAAAAAAATTATTTATTGGAATATAAATTTTAGAAATTGATGGAAACCCTGAACATTCAGGCAGATATTTCCCCATAGGGTCAACTACCAACTATGTTGTGGAAAAACAAATTAAGATGGATTATTTAAAGACAGATTTTGGAATATAGATCAAAACCAATAATAGATTATAGAAGGTTCTATAGTTGGCTCAATTTTAATAAATTGTCATGATTTTTGAAAGTTAAGATTAAAAAAAAAAAGAGCTATTTTTCTATTTACATCATCAACATGATAACTAGCAAATGCATTTATATTGTACTCATTGTACTTATTTATAGATAGTAGATTGTCGAGAACTTGGGGGAAGAGCATATGTAAAGATCAGACTCGTATGGAAGGTGCCATTTCTACTGTCCTAGAGAATAAATAGTTAGAATTTTTGAAAAGCAAAATATCAGAAAATACAAATGCTTCAGAAACTAAGTTAACAACTGCAGAAGCAAGGTTAGTCATTATAGAGAATCAGGAAGAATTCAGGAAAAAGCAGATAATATTAAAAATAATTAATGCGAGGGTTATTTAGTTAGTAGTCTTAAGTTAAGAGTAGAGAGCCGACTAGCCCAGCCACTTAATGACTCACACGACCCTGTGAAGATTTCCCAGAAGAGAAGAGGACAACAGTCAGCCTGCTGCTGTTCCAATGACTCCAAAGCACAATGAAATTCCATTCTTCAACAGGAATACGCACTGGAAGGATTTCAAGACCCTCATTGAGACGGTTGCTACGATTACTGGAACAAAGGCCTCCACATTTTTCTTAGCCCTGAAGGAGATGCACAAGGAGTCCTTCAAGCAGTACCATGTCTGAGCGGTGCAATTACAATGAGTGGATGAATTCACAGATTTGGACACCAGCATATAGATCAGTTATACAGCTCACAGCTAAGAAACAGGGTTCAGAAGCCCAACAAATGACTGCAAGAGTTAAAAGCCGACATCGCCCGTCTGGTCAGAAATACTTACCTCTCACTCATGGACGATTTATACGAAAGCCTAAATTTTTGGATGATTTTCAAGAGACTTAAACTCAGCAAGCTATCCAAGGAAGAATACATTTAGCGATACACTGACACAAGCTATGGAATCTGAGGCCATACTAGAGTATAGGCTGTGGGAGACAAAATCTGAAGAGGCCTCCAGCATAGAAGAAATAGTTAAAGTTATGGTACTGAAATAGTAAAAAATTACTCAAGGCACTGAAATCACAAAAGAAGGAGATACGCTGTTAGAACTGTGGTTAGAGGGGACATCCTAAAATTAAATGCAAGGTCGCGGGGAAGGAAAAAGCAACAGGAAAACAATGACGTGAAAGCCCCCCCAAAAGAATATTATTGCATCACTAAGAAACAGATTGAAGAGTCTTTACATGGATAGAATGGTTAATGGACTCTTCCTACACTTTTTTCTGGATACTGGAGCTACCACAATGGTACTACAAAATATCAAAATAATAATGATAAATATTATACCTCTTAAAAAGCTCTAAACAACCTTTATGAACGGCTACTAAACAACCCATACGTGAGAAAGTTGCCACATTCGGCAACCTCATAGTGGTACTTGCCAAGTGGTGTGGTAACATAAGATAATGAAATCGTTCTTCACTAAAGAAAATAGCTCTCTGCTAGAGAAAGAAACTACCCTTCACTCATGACACCAGATAATAATGTAAGGGAATTTTCAATAATTTTAGCACCCTATCAACAACCATGTGGGAGAAATGACTATGTTTTTGAATTTATTAAGAATCTTGTACATTATTATTTTATTTAAGTGTTAGCCTTCCATTCAACCACTTAGGGTCATGGAGGAAGGGGCTATCTACAGGGTGCCATCCCATTCTAAATGACCATGGCTCAGGACAAGCTTTTAATTATAAATAAAATATTGACCTGGGCGGGATTCGAACCCGCGGCGACAGGATTGTGAGACCCGAACGGATCCCATGAGCTATCCTGACGCCCCACATTCTCATTTGAAGCAGTTATTCTTACAAAATATAACTTAACAAGATATAATTTATGAATAAGTGATTCTTCAGGAAGGAGAAAGAGGACTTTATTACAATTTTTTCTCAGATAATCAGCTACTCATACAGGTGTGGTCTGAAAGGACTTTACAAATATTTCTTTGAATTTCAACTAATTCAGTAAATAAGCCAAAATCATCTAAGTCTGTCACACAGAAGCTGTTAAGTCGAAGCGAATTCCTCAGTATTGCAGTTGAATATTTGTATTTGAACATTCCGTTTCATTTATTATCCTACACTTATAAAAAGTCTGAATTCAGTCTTATTGCTCTAAATTAAACATTAAGCTAGCTGAAGAAAAAAAAAATTTTTTTAAACCCACTAGATATTTCAAATACCACACACCTAATCATTCAATTTAACTCCTGAAATATTTGTTATATTAATACAAATATCTGAGCTGTTTTATAGCATTAAACTAAATCTCGCTAAATAAAAAAAAAAAAAAAAAAAACTTAAAGTGCTCACATTAGACTAGACATTTCAGGTCATCCCTACTTCTACTTACATCTTAATCAAAAACAAACTTAGTCTTTCAATTTGCATTTTAAAGTGATAAGTCAAATTTCATTAAGAATAACTACTAAATGTGGCTTCAAGGTTGTAAAGTTAAAAATTTACAATTCAGTTAAACCCCCACTCTTAATTGTTTCATTTCTCAGCATATCTGCTAAAATATATAAATTTTATTAATAAATAGAGGGACCTATGTTTAGTTTATTACTATTAAGTAAATATCACAATTGAACATAGAAAAAACATTTTTTACTCACATTTGACATTTCAATTTAATTATTCAGAAAAACTGAAAAGTTCGGACTGTAGAATATTGGTAGACACATACACACACTCAAAAATTTTAGTGGCTATATCATTTTTGGTATCTAGTAGGTGGGATCAGAAAAAATATTGACAAAACCTGGAATGAGAACAACCTCAATAGCTAAATTCCCTTGGAATTCGCTATAAAACAGACAATAAAGAATGTACCTCAAAAAGCGGAATGGCCCATTCTATACCACCATGCCTGATTATAAAAAGGAGCTCTTATCTTTAAATCATTATCAATTATAGTATGTGACCTCAAACAATTTTTACATCAACAATTTATGAAATCAAAATATTTATTACAATCAATGATACTTTCTATTTCTCTCAGTTAGAATAACTGTTTTAAGGATACAAATAAGTTAGTATGAAATCGCCGTGGAGTCTTAAAGACTATTATACTTCTGAAGTTATAACTACTCTCCTGAGTCTACAGTATGACCCAAAATAGTCATTATTTACATATTATTACAATAAGAAAAGCTTCTTTATTTTAAAACTGTTAACAAAAAAAATATTTTTATTACTTGTTAACAATTAATTATTGTAATTTTAACAATGCAAAAATCATGTCATTGAATTTCTAAAACTAACTATAATAAACAACAACTATTATTGTAACAAAGAAAACTTCTTAATTAATTAACTTCTTAGTTCAAATGGTGAGCTTTGAGCGTAGAGATCATCTGTAGAGAATTTGTTGGGGTTCGGTCAAGGTTGATCCAAAAAAAAATGCAATTTAAAAAATGTATTCCCTGTGCTGTACTTCATGCTATCTTCTTTACCAAGGAAATTCCTATAACCAGATTAACAGTATGGCTATAAGAAATAACCTTGCTCCTGACATTTCCAATATTAACCTCAATGACCTCTTAGACTCTAATCGTTCCATCCTTTCCAAATGATATTTTTTTCCTTAGAAAATATGTTGATGGCCTTTTCCTCATTCTTAATTCAGAAAAAATCCCCCAAATCCTGACTGCATTCAATTCTTACCCCCCCCCCCCAATCTAAAATCCACCATAGAAATTGAGTTTGATGATCAACTAACTCCCCTTCCTTGACACCCTTATCATCTGTCAAACACATCAATGATTCATCTCCCACTGATTGGTACACTAAGTGTGTGCTTATCATTAGGTAAATGTTACTCAGGCCATCTCCTCCATTTCAACTCGTCTCACCCTCATAAAAAAAATAAATGTGACCAAAAATCTTATCTAAAAATCACTCACACTCTCTGACAAGACATTCTACAAGAAAAATATTAAGTGTGTGACAAACATCCTTTTCTCTATTGGTTTCCCTAAACACACCATTAAAAAACTTTAATTAATTAGTTAATGAATTCCACATTACCATCCCTCTACCAAAACAATGACCATATTTTCCGCTTTCTCCCTTACATTCCCAAACTTTCAGAAAAACATTAAGAAATCTCTTAAAAAAACTTTCCCTAACTTTAAGCTTGCTTTTTCCACTAATAATAAACTTAAATCTATTTATACTCACTTCAAAGACCCCATCCCCCCTTCGTAACAGAACCAAGGAGTTAAAAACTCCTTGTTCCACTCCTAATTGCCTTAGTTCATACATTGGGCAAATCAAAAACCCGATTTCCCGTAGAATCAACAATCACAAAAATGACGTTAAGAAAAAATAATTAAGAACTGTCCACACAAAACATATCATTCACAAAGGACACAGACTTGACTTTGATAACATAACCATTCTTTCCACTGAATTCTATAAACAAAAGCCTATTATCTGAAACTGTACACATTAACTTCCAAAACAATCCAGTTAATAATATAACTGACAAAGAAAAAAATTTCTTCAACTTATTCATTTTTAACACTCTGAAAAATCATTAGCCCTCCTCCTAAATCAACCTGCCTAACTTGCCTACTAGATACAAAGACTACTTATCCAAAATAATTCTTACCTATTACCCCCCTTGATACAGGCTGCTCTCCTACTGCCTCATACCCCCAACCTTCACTTGTTTATCTTAAGTTTTCTTAACTTCCAAACCTTAACTCTCATCCATGAAAATTTTATCCAGGTATTGCCTTCATGATAGGTAGGTGTGGTGAACTTTTTACATAGTTTTTATTATTTTTCTCAACATTTAATATCACATTACACATAGCTATGTCAATTTTATGTAATAATATTGTAAATCATATGTTTTTTTTGGTTTTTCTTATTACATTGCATTTCAACAGCCCCCAAGATTACAATGTAAGCCGAAATATCAGTAGATACTAAAAAAAATTTTTTTTTTTAAATTGTAGTTTTTTTTAAATACCAACCTTGACCGAACTTAAACAAATTCTCTACTTCTTAATTTTAGAACTGTTTAAAAGATTGTAAATGTACTAATGATTATAATAAATTTTAAGCAAAAATGTAACAAATTTAAAATGAATAATAAAAATTAAACTCAAAGGTGTATGCTATAACATGGCAAATCTGGGTTCAATAATGAAATTTAACCAATTATACTTTTAAATAACCCAGGGGAAATATAAATTTTTACTTGGGACCATTGATATCAAAATTGTTAGATTTTTTAAAAATTGTAATAAAAAAAATTAAAACTACAAAATATTTATTGAATTTAATAAAAATTCTACAAGAATGAGGAAAATATTTTTTGTGCCATTTTACAAACCTTTAAAAAAAAACAATCCCTCTAGTTAATAATATATTTACAATTCAGTTAAACCCCCACTCTTAATTGTTTCATTTCTCAGCATATCTGCTAAAATATATAAATTTTATTAATAAATAGAGGGACCTATGTTTAGTTTATTACTATTAAGTAAATATCACAATTGAACATAGAAAAAACATTTTTTACTCACATTTGACATTTCAATTTAATTATTCAGAAAAACTGAAAAGTGCGGACTGTAGAATATTGGTAGACACATACACACACTCAAAAATTTTAGTGGCTATATCANTATATATACATATATAAATATAAAGAACAAGAATATCGTAGACAAAAGTACCTCCTGATGGATTTGGTAAAAATAATTGAAATATAATGAATTATGACACACAGATTGAAAATGGCCCAGGCTAAAATATTTTTGAAATAGTAATAAGGCAAAGCATAACTTCTGGTGGAGAACTTCTGACAATTTATGATATAATAAATAGCTGAAAAATAATATAAACAATTGTTAGTTTCTAATTAAATAAATTTTATAAGAAAGTATACTTTGAGAGAAGAATAAATACATAGAAACAAACAATTATCTACCATGCAAAGTATATGGCTAAGAGGTTATAAAAACAAAATTCTAAGGTCCCGAAGGCCCACATGCTTTGCATAATTATTTAGTAGCCCAAAGAAGCACAAACACACATAACAAGAAAAGAGTTTCATTAGAAGAGTAAGAGAAGTATTTTTATGTCAAGTACCTGGACACCAACTAAGCATGAACTTTTAGGAATCCTTGATTAATTTCATAAATTTTTCAAATCAATGCTTATCTGAACATTAAAAAGAACTTAGGGACTATTGAATAAAATTTTACCTTCTGGAAAAATTATCTATTTGCTTTAACACTATCAGCCAATTGTATTTTAAAATAATTCTTATAAAGAATAACAGCTGTTCAGTTAAACATATCTTTCAGAAGAAAGTTTGATTTAAGACCTATAATTTGTTGGTTCTTATTAAATACAAGATTAAAGTAAACAAACTTTTCCTTAAAATGATTTCCATATTTTAAAAACCCATTGGATTACTGCACAATAAACCAACTTTCATTTTCGGGTTATTTTGAAGAAGACTTCCACGCTCAAAGGCACAACAGAGGAAGGAAAAAAAGAAGTTTTGAAAACAATTAGTAAAACAAGAAAAAGGTTCAAATGGGGAATTTTTCAACCATGGAGATTATTAGTAGAGAATTTGTTGGGGTTCAGTTAAGGTTGACCAACAAAATATACAATTTTTAAAAAAGTATTATTTTTAATCAACCTTGATCAAACCCCAACAAATTCTCTACTAAGAAAAAGTTTTGTCCAAGTTTTATATATTACACACACACATCAATGTGAATCTGGAATTTTTCTATGGCTTTTAAACACAACTTTTCTTCGTTCACTACGTAAATACAATTCACCCTGACATACAATATTGAAAAATATAGTGCTTAATTGATTTTGTTGTTCTAGGTATTGTGTTAATTGCAACCAGGTGTTTAGAATCTGTTTTATTTAATTTCTTGGCCTCATCCAATGTAGCCCGACTTTGAAAAGGTTGTGTTTATCGTTTTCTTCTTTCTCGTTTCAATCCAACAAAGACCTTAGTTCATGGTTTTATTTTATGAGCTCCTTTTTTTGACCTAGCTTTATTAATACCCCTATTTTTCTAAAATCCTCAAACAAGTTTCTCTTGAATTCATTATAAAATTCACTATTAATGCTGTAATAGTCTGCAGATTAAATAAACTAGATTCAAGAATTTCTTTCAATACTCCTTACTTTTTTTTCCTGTCTCGGTACACGGTAAGGACAGGAAAAAATAAGTAAGGAGTACTTCTTTGAAAGAAATTCTCTCTTCCTTCTCCTTAAGGACAGTAATTATATTTAGAGAATATGATCCTATGTCAAATCTGAAGTTTAGTAAGGTATAGAAGGACATTCACAGGAGATTTCCATTCAGTGAAAAATAAAATAACAATAATATCTTTCAAAATGAAACGACTATAAAGTTCATTTAGAAAAATTGTTCAGAAAAAATAACTCAATAAGAGTTAATTCAATAAGACAGAATTTTTGTTAAGAGGAGAGAACCCAGGAAGCCACCTAGCAAATAAGTAAACTTATTTTTTGTGATTTAACTTACTAAGTATGCATACATATATGTATACTATGTATGTATATGTATATATAATTAAGAACAGGTGGGAAAAAGAGTGTAGTGTTGTGTAATATAGTAAACTCACAAAAAGAAAGAATCACAGTGAGTAAAATTTGTGGGAAGACTTCTCGACCTTTGTCAGTGAGGAGTGAAGCGAGACTAAGCTGTCTCCACCAATATTTCACACACCAGTTCTTTATATATATTTATTTATTTATAATGCATATATGTGTCTGAGTGTGTATGTAAGTATATAAAATATTTCATTTGTATCCCCTTGAAACACCCTGTCCATAACTAGTCTAATATTCAATGAGTCATATTATATATTCTAGGGCTAACCAACCAATATATGTTAATTTCAACATGCAATATTAAAAAAGTTTGAAGATTTATAAAATCAGTAAAAAAAAAAAAAATCATTAACAAAAGACAACTTGGAATAGCTGGGTACCTGATTGACTGCTGATTCCTCACTGTCCTCTTCTTCAGAATCAGCTATACAAAACACAAAACACACAAAGCTATTTCTACACTCTACAACTAAATGAAGCATTTAGAACATATAAATACATGCACTTCATACTTTAATTTTACAATATAATTATACATAAAAATAAAACAAACAACAAAGGAAAATATAGGAAGAGATGTGGTTTCCAGTCTCGGGGACAAATTCAAAACCAATGGACTCATTTAATCCTTCATAAAAGTTGGAAAGGTATATTGAGATTACATTTGATTATTGGCAGCTAAAAGTTTTACCTCTTTTATTAATTTTATTTTTTTCAATTGCTGTTTCCCTTTATACATTACATTATCACATACATAGAGTGAATAATCGGTCTGTTCATTCATTCATAACAAAACATGTTAAAAAAAAAGACGGCAAAGAAAACATTTAGCACTCAGATTAGTATTTTCAAAAACAACTTAACAAAAAAAGAAAGCTGAAGGCTAGAGAGTTCTAGCAGCATTCAACCAGCTATTTATTCTATGTAATTTTAAAGTAAACATACTTCAATTCCAATATACCCATAATTTTACCAAAAATTTATTTCTAAAAATCTGGAGTACTACCACTTAACATTACCATAGATGCGAGTTCATCAAATTAAATTTAAATAAAGTAAAAATGAATCAATTGTGGATTATAAGGCATAAATGGTCTATAAGAGAGGGAGGAAGGGAGAGGGAAAGAGAGAGAGAGAGAGAGAGAGAGAGAGTGAGAGTGAGGGGGGGGGGAGAGAAAGAGAGAGAGGGAGAGCATATCTTACTTTTAACTTCATTTAAGTTTTAAGTTTTGCCCTAAAGTTTTAAGTTAACCATAGTCCTAAAAAAAACTTTTCAATTTCAAAAAACGATAAAAATAAAAAGAATTCCAGCTTATGAGATAATTCTTTCTATTTTTAACGTACAATAGACATAGCACTCTGTGGATGCCTTTCTGGAAAAAAAAAAAAAAAACCCTCTTAATTTTGTTTCTACTTTAATTTTATTGCAATTTTTACTGTAAAATACTCTTATTCTGAGAATATCAAATATATATTTAAAAAATATTTATATGAAAGATAAACCTTGAATAACCAATGGCAGAATCAAACAATGACATTTAATTTTTAAAGAGGTCCTATTAAATAAACCCTTTTCAGCTTTGATTTTTCATTTTACTTTATATTTCAATAAAACAACACAATATAAAACTCAACTGTAAAAATTATCTGATTCAATAACAAAGTAAATACTCAATATTTTTTGATTAAGCCTATCTCAGAAACACCTCAGGGGAGAGCGGTTTTAGGGGAGACTGAAATTTAAGATCTTAATATCATCCTTTTCATTAGCCTTATGAAAAGAATGTGAAGAACAAAATAGGTGTAAAAGTAATTTTAAAATATTTGTGTTATGTAATATTTTTTTTAAACATTAAGAAAAAAAATTATGAATTTAATTTTGAGTGTTAAGCGGGTCTTATTATTTATAAAATATTCAAACTAAACTCGGTATTCAGTCTATTCATTACAAATCCTCGAAGGAATTATTTTGGTCAAATTGAATGAGAAAAAGGGGGAGGGGTGAAGGTAAATTCAAAAAGAGAGAAGGTACTGAAATTTATAATGTACATTTTTTAAATTGTATTTAAATTGTACATTTTAGTTGCTGTTAATTGAGTAATGAAAAAATTTAAAAAAACAATAGGTGTAACATGTAATTTTCTAAAATTTGTTCTAAACAATTTTTACTAAAAATGCTTATTAAGGAGTTACTTGTAAATGTAACTAACACAGATATCCATTAACAGTTGGCCAATCTAGACCAAATTTTAGTGGATATACTTTTTACAATCATTGTTTTCTTCAGTTCCTAAATTAAATTTCCCCATTTACTCTTAAAATTTTCATCTTAAGGAACACAGAAAATCTGCTTAGATTACACAGCTCTTGCTTGTCCGGCACATTTTATATCTTAAACTATTAGTTATTTAATTTATATCTTCAAACCCCTTCAAAAGGCTCATATTTATATGGAAAGGAAATAAGGAAATACTTTCTATGTCATAAGATCAGCTTTTTTTTCTTTTATTTTTTTAATTACAAAATTCCTTCCTCATTTAGCTCTCCCTCTTTCTCTCTCTCAATACATACATACATACATACATGCATACACACACACACACATATATATATATATGTCTCATGAGTTGATAATGCTACTTCTGGTTCTGTTGACCATGAGAGGTAAGAGTTTATGCATATAGATGCATATATGCGTACATATAACCCCTGTAACTTTCACATACTACTTTTCTTATATCCACTAACAGATCTGTCTCATTCCCAACCAGGCTTGAATAATTTCAAAGTGGGACTAAAAGAAAATATAAAGCAGGAGAGACATTTTTAGCATCTCAAAGAGATAAAAGTAGAAGTCAGATAAAATGTAGAATGGACTATTTCGCCTACATAACAACAAAATTATGTATTTTTATTTATTTCTGTAAAAAATAAGAAGCCCTTAGTTCCAGCCCTAAGAATGGTGTAGATCATCCAAGAGGCAAGAAGTAAACAAGATAAAGTAAAACTTCTGGATAGCTCTATCCCCTCGGCAGGACTTCAGGAGTTGCAGGAACGGTTCCCTCGTGGCCGGAGAACGACTCCAGAGGNAAATTAATAAAGTAATTGAAATAAAATAATTTATTAGTTTATTTGAAGTATGAATTTTTTAAAAATATGTGCATGACAGCATTGCAGATCTTTTCCAGCTTACGTATAAAAAAGTAAGTATAAATTAAGGTAATTCAAAGATATAAATTTGGATGAGGTCATTATAAAGTTTCATTTGAAGTAAACAGGGCCGTCCTCTATAAAAATTATGTTTAACATGGAAGGGATTTTCAAGTTGCTTAGGTAAAAGTCCTAGTTGAGCATGTTCCATTGCAAAATAGTTGCTGTTTTGCTAAATATGTAACATTTCCCATAGAAATTTTTGATGCCCATTATCGGTGCATTAAGTGATTCCCATAGCAAATTACTAATTGCAATTGTGTTTTAGTGCATGAATTACTTGCAGTGGTTGTTAATAATGATGAAATTAAACAAGGAAGAAGCAACATATAGGGACAAATACTTTTTCAACAAACATAAAATTTAAATTAATAGTAATAAAATAACTAATATTATTAATTAAGCAAATGTAATGTTTTCTTACCTAGACAGTTGCTGCATGCAATCATACATTAAATAATAATTTAATATTATATGGAACACAAATCATGCAAAATAAATAGTTTCTAAAAATTATAATGTTAAAGAATATTTTAAAAAAAACCTTAAAGGAGTACTTCCATGAATTTCATTTTGTATAAATAAGACAAAGAAATATATTTCAAATTCAGTATATTTACCAAGTTGGGTGTGCTTATAAGAATAAAGAAGAAAAAAGTTAAAATAATTTGGCTTTATTTTTAGAAGAAATCTTTTTTATACCAAATATTTTACTAAAGGTTTCCTTAAGAGTATATAACTTCTCTTTTTTTCCTGACATTTCTTTAAACAAACCATGAATAAAATGCTATATCAGAAGAAGAAAAAAAAAAGAAAAGAAAAAGGGACAATATAAAGGAAGAAGTCGGAATTCAGTTTTTATAGAAAAAATCAAGTAAATCAATTGCAAATAAAATCCTATTAGTTTTGAAAAGTATTATAGATAAAATGAACATTTTTTATTCTTATATTTTTCATCTACCTCCTTCCCCTTATCAGCTGAAACATCTATACGTCCTATAACATACCTATAATTTAATTAAAATGCTCTTACAGTTTAAATTAAATATTTTTTTAACAAAATTCGGTATAAAAGAGCAAATAAAAAAAATAGCAACATTTAATTGAATTTCAACTTTTTAGAATAAGAGGATACCTGAAAACTAAGGCTAAAACTAGGAGATTACGTTTTGTCAGGAGAGCAAAATACTTGAAACCAAGTATCCCCAACTGGGTATTACTTTTTATTTTTATTATCTGCATTAGTTCTATTAATATTGGAAATAGGACCATAAATCACTATTGGCATGAATCCCACTGAAATTTCATAAATACTTTTGTTAGAGATTTCACTATGCCTTTATAATATAAGGGGGGAAAGATATACAGAAGTTAACTATAATTTTTACAAAGAAACATTAACAATAGCATGTTTAATTAATTACCAGCTTATAACTGGTAGCATATTACAACTAGTAACTGGCAAAATAACTGGTAAGTAGTAGCTATAATTGGTAGTATGTAACTGGTAGCATATAACATATTGAATTACATTTTTAAATGGTTAAGCCAATGAACTATAGTAAAATCATTTGCAGTAATTACACAACTGAGGCAAAGTATAAGCAAGGATTGGCAATAGGCAGTTTATCTAACTATAAGGTATAAAAATAATTACACAGGAAATACAATCCCACATTTACTCCATTGTATTTTTTGATAATGATAGCAAAGAATGGAAATAATAATAATATTATCCAATTTTAGTAGCAGTTGATTCATAAAACATGATGAGCTTTCTGATTAGCTTTGGATTGACAAGAGTTAATTTTTAATTGAAAAATACAAGAATATAGCAATATATTGTCTATAAGGTAAATAAAACACCCTTTGTTTATTACAGTTAAAAGAAGGCAAATACTTGTTTATTTAAAATGTTTACCACCCCATTTTATCCCATCTTATTATGAAAATTAATATTTGAAGTTAAAAGTACCAACAGACAACAAAATCTTAATTTGGCTAAAAATTTCATTTCTAGTGTGGAATCTATATTAGGAAACATTTATTTCTTTTTTATTCTCTAGAATTAATTAAAAATAAAGCCCACAACTTTTTTAATACAAAAATTTTTACACTTTTTTCTTACAAAAAATATATTTAAATGTTAAATGGTAGTAAATAAATAAATAAGTCGCTCTACCCTATTATTTAAAAAAAAAAGTAATCAAAATTGTTTTATTGAAACAATACATAACTGAAAACAATTATGAAGCCCAGAATATACTAATACAAAAATTAATATATATTCATATGATACGTTATTCAGTTGACATTTTAAATTTTAGAAAAGAGGTCATTTTTTGAAGAGTAGATTATTTTTTGTGAAAATTATGTATTTCATCAATTATCTGAAGCCTCATTAAATTAACAACTAATATTCACAGGCGCACTAGTAGATAATTTTCAACTCAAAAGTGTTTATTTTTTATCATTAATCCAATTTGTAATTTACTTTACTGAATTATCTTGTTTGGATATAATTGATAAATATGACATTAAGAAATGTATATATATATAAAACAAAAGAAAGAAGAATTAATACAAATGTAATAATTAGATAAAAAAGCATAATAATAAAAATAAATTAAATAAAACTAAAATATATGATATGATGAATTCAAAACAAAACTCTTGCAATCTATAGATAATTGGAATTGGTTAACAAAATCAAAACAGCTCAAATAAAATATTGTAATGCAATATTAATTGTTCCCAATGTCAGTTTAGAAACTAAAAAACAAAAAACAAACATAAAATAAAAGCACACAAAACGCAATCACTTAAAAATTAACTTACTTTCTGTCGCAGGTGTGATTAACACTTCACTGTTGACTGCAGTGACAGTGGTAGTCTTGGTGAGAGATGATTCTACCTTAGTCGCCTCACTTCGAATTATCTCCATTGTTCTGGTTTCTTCTGAACTAGTGATATTACTAAAACCAAAATTTTTCACATTAAAATTAATCAAATTAGAAAAAAAAAAAAAAAAAAAAAAAAAAAAAATAAAAATTTCTGATGTCATATAGTATTCCATATAAATTTCTCATTAATATATTCCATGGGGGGAAAAAAAGTGCTGGGAAAAGAAGGGAACTGGTACACTTCTCCAACAAGATGTTCAAAAACCAAATTCTCACTTTAATGGTAAAAAGGCTTATAAATGTGCCTAAATAAGGGAAAATTAAAAGAATGTGAAATAAAATGAAGTAAAATTTGCAAAAATCAAATTAAAATTAACTCCAAATATTAGAAAATAAATATTTCATGCAAATACTTTTTTTTTTGTTTTTCATATTCAAATAATTGCATGCACCATATTTTTCTCTTTTTAAATTTGCTTGCAAAGCCTATCATTAGGCGATGCCATTCAATGAAATTATAATTTTAAATATATTTATTTAATTTAACTAATTAAATAAATTTGATATATCTAGAAAAAGAGGGAGGAAATGTCATTATACCTTCGATGAAGAATGAAGGCTTTAACATGCATGAAATTTTAAACCTTTTAGCAGAAAAACAGCAATGGAATCAAGGCATAACTTATTGCAAAAAAGTTAAACAACTCACCTATGTAGAAGGGATTTTGTTGGCTAAAAACATAACAAGCTGTTAAAAAGGAAACCAGTGAGTGTGAATAAACACAAAATAATTTTCACCAATTCTGATATTAAATAAAACACAAGGAACCGGAATTTCAGTAAAAATTCCAAAGACAAAGAAATTTTTTTAGATAAGAATCTATAGTAAGAAACAAGAAAGATATCTATTTTTAATTAAATAGATTAACCTTAAGAACATTAAACCAGTCCTCAGCCTAAAGATTTTAAAGAAAATAAGTGAAAATTAATTTTCTTTAAGGTAAAATACTATTGGCCAAAGTAAAATATAATATATATATATAGACATACATTGGGGAAAAAATATTATAAACCTCTATTATATGAATTATTCTTTTTTGATATTGTCATAATGCCATTATTTTTATCATTTTCTGCCNACCACACACCTAATCATTCAATTTAACTCCTGAAATATTTGTTATATTAATACAAATATCTGAGCTGTTTTATAGCATTAAACTAAATCTCGCTAAATAAAAAAAAAAAAAAAAAAAAAAAAAAAAAAAAAAAAAAAAAAAAAAAAAAAAAAACACAAACTCTTATAAAACAACTTAAGATCATATGAAATAGCTATCAAAAAGTTCATAAAATATTAAGCCACAACAAAAAATAGTAAGAAAGAAAAGAAGCAGGGATTCAAACAGAGGACAGGAGAGGATATGCCGTGCATATCTACTAATTATGAAGAAAGGCAGGGAACAACAAATGTTTGTCCTCTAGCCCCCTTCCTTCCCCTTTCTTCTGTAGAATTCTGGCAGTCTCATCAAACTATCTAGTTTTACAAATTTAACTAGAGATATAACCAAATTTTTTATTACAACAACCATAAGATTATTGAAGTTTGTAAATTCTTTTATGGAATGAAATAACTAAATAATTAGTCTTTTTTATGTCACAAATAAAATTTATAAAAATCATGTTAAGTATAAAAGAGAAATGGGCAAGAGAAATCCCAGAATAAATTCTGGATTTAATTTTAACACAAAGAATCAGATGACAATTTCGAAGATAAAGTGAAATGCCTAATTGGTAAAAAAAACTACAAGATGAGGTTAAAGCTTCAGCTTGTATGGCAAGACAACACTTGGCAATCAATTTTGGTATTGTGGTAAGCTCAACAAAAACTTAGGAATATTTATCTTCTAATGCCAACATTTCTACCAACTGTATAGGCTACTTTCAGGCTAAAATTCAAAATGAAACCATACTAAGCAGTACTCGCAGCTATTGACATAGAATATGTCATTATATTATATAGAACCACTGCATTGAAAAAAAAAAAAAAAAATCATGATAATGACAAAGTTAATAAGGAAAAAATGAAGGTAGATAAGCTATTGCTAATCTATTGAATAGAAAGAGAAAAGGTTATCTGGATAGGATGACAGTTTAAAACCAGAAACTTGGACTCCACACTAACAGTGCGTTAAAATATTTGTACGCGCATATAAAAGCTTTCATACATACTTCTAACAAACTACTGTAACCTAATCTACTGCATTTCATTATATTCTTCTAATTCAACTGCCACTTATATCCGTAAAACAATAAAATACTTTAAGTAGTTTAGTAACTAGTTATTGCATAGGCAAATTTAACAAACACTTCTAACCTTTAATCAGGACAGATCCTCAATCTGCCATTCAAAAAAATAACAATCCTGCCTTATGTATAGAATTTTTTTTTTTTTTTTTAAATGACTGCCTGCAGAAGCCACACAAATTTAGATTGTCCAAATATCCTCTTTTAATAAGTTAAAGTTAAGGTTAAATTACCAACTATAAATTAAAGATAAAAAATCATACTCATATTCTAATATTAAAATATTAATTTTATTTTCAGAACAAAATTATTATCTTAATTAACTTTCCCATCTGCTTTTACTTAGCGGTTTTACCTAGATGATTTACAGATTTACCTCGTTCTTAATCCTACTCACTGAATAACACTGAAATAGAGGCTGTGAAAGTTTTATTTATGCTAAAGAGGCTTAACTTCTTTGGCTTAAACAATTAACCAAACTACAATTGGTGAGTTAGTTGTATAATGAATAACAAGGGCCAAAGATCACATAAAGGAATATCACATAAGGGAGTACTATTTTAACCAAAAGCTCAAGTGTAAGAAGTAGTTGAGATGATGAGAGAGTTTAGACAATGTTTTTTTATTAGTCATTGGAGATCTTATTCATTTAAATAGAAACATTGCATAAATACTTTGTAAGATGGTCTTTGACAGAATCAATGGTGATGTCAACACTTGAGAGGGTGAGATCATGGGTAGAGCTCTCAGAGACGCCATTCTCCTTTATCTCCACCCTGGCTGTAGTATTTTCCCCACTCTCTGGCCTCTCCTCATCTCTCCTCTCATCTGTAACAAAGAAAAAAAAAATTTGAGTTATTTACTGAATAAAACTTTATTATATCCGAAAAAATTATTCTGGGAAGTTGTCAAGAAAAGACAAATATGTTCCATAACATTCCCAATTTTTAAAAATATATATTTTTTTTGTATGTAAATTTTCTTAATTTATACTGTTAAAGAGATTAAGAGAGACAGTGCTAAATTAGTGCTTTAAGTTTAAAATGCACAAAGTCTGTTATTATTGGTTTTAGATCATTTAAGTTAAAAACTTCTTAAGCCATATGAAAGAGTGCAATTACAAAGATTTTTATATTAAATCTAGTTCTGGACTCTTATAAAGACTTATAAACAGGCGTTCACAGCTCACAACAGAGAATAAACTGACTGTCTATAAAACATTAGTACGACCAATCTGGACATACGGTGCAGAACTCTGGGGTGCCGCTAAGCCTTCCAACATAAAACGTATTCAATTCTTTCAATCCAAAATCCTAAGAGTTATTGCAAATGCTCCATACTATGTCTCGAACTCTACCCTACATCAAGATTATAATATCCCATTCGTCCAAGATTTCATCTCCACTAGCTTCACGCTCCTCTACTGTAAACTCCAATTTCACCCTAATCCATATGCCCAATCCCTGTCATCGGACTCCAACCCCTATGATCCACTCCAACGACTAAAACGAAGATGGCCTCGTGACCTCCTGGGCCTTAATGCCTAAATTAACAGAGTGTGGTCTCGACAGGCTCCTCTACCCAACAAAGTTTGGTTAATGAATTAGCTGACTCAGACCATAGCCTACATTTCTGAAAATGACTTAATCAAGAAAGAAGTTGACACTTATTGGCCTACAATACTGATCAAGTAAACTGACATACCATCCTAATCCACTAGCACAGACAATGTCATCCAACTCCAACCCCTAAGACGGGGAGTCGACTCAAACGAAGATGACCCTGTGACCTCCTTGGGACATAATCTGTAAATAATTTGTGTGTGGTGTCATTGGTCACCTTCTCTCCTCATGCGATTGATATTTAATGTCATTTTTTAAAAATTCATTATGATGATCAAAGTACAAAATGTTTTAATTTAACAGAATGTAATAAATAAATAAAAGTTTAATAAAAATAATATTTAA
>KZ807130.1:479871-495506 GCA_000696205.2 Oncopeltus fasciatus
AAAAAAAAAAAAAAATCATGATAATGACAAAGTTAATAAGGAAAAAATGAAGGTAGATAAGCTATTGCTAATCTATTGAATAGAAAGAGAAAAGGTTATCTGGATAGGATGACAGTTTAAAACCAGAAACTTGGACTCCACACTAACAGTGCGTTAAAATATTTGTACGCGCATATAAAAGCTTTCATACATACTTCTAACAAACTACTGTAACCTAATCTACTGCATTTCATTATATTCTTCTAATTCAACTGCCACTTATATCCGTAAAACAATAAAATACTTTAAGTAGTTTAGTAACTAGTTATTGCATAGGCAAATTTAACAAACACTTCTAACCTTTAATCAGGACAGATCCTCAATCTGCCATTCAAAAAAATAACAATCCTGCCTTATGTATAGAATTTTTTTTTTTTTTTTTAAATGACTGCCTGCAGAAGCCACACAAATTTAGATTGTCCAAATATCCTCTTTTAATAAGTTAAAGTTAAGGTTAAATTACCAACTATAAATTAAAGATAAAAAATCATACTCATATTCTAATATTAAAATATTAATTTTATTTTCAGAACAAAATTATTATCTTAATTAACTTTCCCATCTGCTTTTACTTAGCGGTTTTACCTAGATGATTTACAGATTTACCTCGTTCTTAATCCTACTCACTGAATAACACTGAAATAGAGGCTGTGAAAGTTTTATTTATGCTAAAGAGGCTTAACTTCTTTGGCTTAAACAATTAACCAAACTACAATTGGTGAGTTAGTTGTATAATGAATAACAAGGGCCAAAGATCACATAAAGGAATATCACATAAGGGAGTACTATTTTAACCAAAAGCTCAAGTGTAAGAAGTAGTTGAGATGATGAGAGAGTTTAGACAATGTTTTTTTATTAGTCATTGGAGATCTTATTCATTTAAATAGAAACATTGCATAAATACTTTGTAAGATGGTCTTTGACAGAATCAATGGTGATGTCAACACTTGAGAGGGTGAGATCATGGGTAGAGCTCTCAGAGACGCCATTCTCCTTTATCTCCACCCTGGCTGTAGTATTTTCCCCACTCTCTGGCCTCTCCTCATCTCTCCTCTCATCTGTAACAAAGAAAAAAAAAATTTGAGTTATTTACTGAATAAAACTTTATTATATCCGAAAAAATTATTCTGGGAAGTTGTCAAGAAATGACAAATATGTTCCATAACATTCCCAATTTTTAAAAATATATATTTTTTTTTAATTTAAATGATAAAAATACCAAAAATCATCAAATTTGACAAAGACCCTTTTCATCACTCAGTGAGCTCCTCTTTCTCAGTGGAAACAGCAAATTCATAAATAATTATGTGGTTCTAAAAAATAACATTTTATCAGAATCTTTTTCTAGCTTATATAAGTTTAAAATTCATAAAAGGCACTTCAAATTTGCTTACTATTACTCAAGAAAAGTTAGAAAGATTCATAAATGGGACACTAAATTAATTTTCTTTAAGGTAAAATACTATTGGCCAAAGTAAAATATAATATATATATATAGACATACATTGGGGAAAAAATATTATAAACCTCTATTATATGAATTATTCTTTTTTGATATTGTCATAATGCCATTATTTTTATCATTTTCTGCCAATATGTGTAATGCATATATGTGTGCTTTATAGTCGTATTTT
Source organism: Oncopeltus fasciatus (assembly GCA_000696205.2). Taxonomy (NCBI): domain Eukaryota; kingdom Metazoa; phylum Arthropoda; class Insecta; order Hemiptera; family Lygaeidae; genus Oncopeltus; species Oncopeltus fasciatus. The sequence goes on from KZ807130.1 coordinate 481,545, forward strand.
TTAATGTTTTTTTTTTTAAATATGGTACAATATTCAGTTTACAGCAATGAAACTTAATTAAAATAAGTTTATTGATAAAAGGAACATATTAGTTGTTTGGTAGAAGTGGATGCTCACTTAAATCATTTTAATTTCATGACCTAGAAGTTGTTTTTCTTTATGAAGATTGGAAAACCATTTTTAAATGTAAAAGAAAAACCTGCGATAATGACAATCAACAATCAGTAACGACAGAGGGAAATGGGGTAAATAAAAAGGAAGATTACCTTAAATGTCAAGTGGAAGTATATAACTTCTTTTTTTAAGTAGTAGGTGCAATATTTAGATTTTTTTTCTTTAAAGGCTCTACAAGCCTCTAACCTTCTTTAATAGAATCCGCCAGTTGGCACAGTACGATACTTCACTGAGGTTCATTGAGTTGCTTCCTTGAACGGTTAGTCACTNTTTTTAAATAGCTGCACAGCGATTTTGAACAATTACGATTGAGAGATTATTTAAACCAAAAATTTGAATTCTATGGTTTAAGCATAAATCAGTTTATCATTAGCCCTTTTTATGTTTGTTACTTATTATTGGACAAATAAGAGGTGGGATAAATTGAAATGAAAAATGGAAGTAAAATTATGTTTTGTATGCAGGAAGCATAGCATTTAATTGAGAGCAATGAGAGAACACACATTTATTGATTGATAAAAATGGGAGGAAATTACATGACAAGGAAAGTCCAAATAAAAATATTCATCAACTACCATGTTGAGGAAATTGCGGAAATTGGTGACTCTAAAGAACAATTAATAATTCTTCAAGGATAGATGTTTGACTCGTGATAAAAAAGGACAATAATGATTTTAACATGTAAATAAAATAAGTCAAAAATTATACAGATAAAGCAAATAAAAGTCATGAAGACAAGAACACTCATATATGGCCTTTTGTAATTACAAAAGGAAGGCCAATCTGTTAGACTAATAATTTCTGGGGTTAATAGTGAAACTTCTAAAATAACGATTAAGTTACTTAATTACAAAATTTTCCACAAAATTCCACATTACTCCATTAAGAATTCTTTAGAATTTGTAAGCAAGGTTCAGGATATTTCTCTCATGAATTAAAGTTTAAAGTAAGTTGGGACAAAGTTAATTTCTTCAGCAATGTAACTAAACAGGAGTCTTTATTTGAATGAACTATTTCTGGGTGGATGAAATGTGATCCCATAATTACGATACAAAATTGTATATTTCCTTTCAGTGTTCTACAAACAAATTTTTTTTAAGTTTATAAATAATATTTTTTATAAAATGGATTGTTTATCAAAAGAATCACCTCTTTCACCCCTTAGCACTGAAATATTTATGAACAACCTAAAAAAGAGTATTTCAAAGAACAACCTCTTTAAAAAAATGTGAAAGTCTGAGTGAGATATGTGGACAATAACTTTTGCATCTGGGAGGGAGACCTGAATGATTTCGGTTCACCAAAAAGAAAAATTTTCAACAGAAGTAGGAGGAGGGAACATGAATTATTTTTACCTATACAACAGAATAGAGGATAACAGAGGTCTGGGATTTACAGAAAACCCACAACTACCATTCCGGCCGACTTGGTACATCCTTGGAGCCAGGAACTTAGTTGATTCTATTGGCCTTGTATATAGTGGATTCTATTTCTGGTATATATACTATAGCTATAGCCTGACAAAACAACCACCATCTCCTATAGAATACCAAAAGAAAATTCAAGTGATTAGTTATCTGGCAGAGAAAAACGTATGTGTCAGACATGGTAAGTAGAACCCTATGAAGAAGAGGAACTCCACACAGACTATCAAAATACAATTTAGAAAGAAGCATGTGGTGCTCACTTACCTCTGTTGGACAGGGTAGCCTCTGAGTAGAAAATATACTGGAAAAAGAGAGTTACCTTATAGCCTTAAAGCTGTTGAATAATCTAAAAAAGTCTGCTTTCCAGACCAAAGGACAAGGACAAGAGCAGGGTATATACCATAGGGTCGTACCAAACCAGGTACACAGGAAAGACTGGACAATGATTCTTGACCAGGGTAAAGGAGCACAGACCATCATCATCACTTGGAAGACTATTTAAAAAAAAAACAGAACACGAGTTTCAAGAGGGAAATGTGACTCTTACATGCAATGAACGTGTCCCAGACTGTCCCTATACGAAAAGCTGGAGATAATAAAATGGAAGAATGAATTGGGGACTAATGTCAAAATGTTCAGACCTACTGAGACTGATTTCCAAGCTGAACTTGAATTCATTCTGCGCAAGAAATTATTGGAGTGCAGTGAGTGAGAGAGGGAAGATACAAGGTCACTCACCTAGTTGACTCATTTGACAATACTCGGGATAATGAGGGGAGACATCTTCACAATACTCTTTAGATTGATCCTACCACAATTTGTTAATATATTATTGTTTATTTTGTTTATACTGTTAATAAACCTAGAGTCAAAGAATTCATATTTAAAAATATTCAATTGTAATTTTTTAAGATTATTTATTAAGCTAATTTGTTAATTGTCATTATTTATGATATTTCTGTCTGTGATGTATGTCTTTTAGAACCTGATGATGGTGATCTAACACCGAAACCGGTAGTCAATAAAATAAATAAAATAAGAAAGGCAACCCCTTAATCATTCAAAGTATGATAATTCCTGTAATTTCCAGAATAAATAAAATAAGTTATTTATATCATTTTAATTTTTTATGCTTTATTTGGCATGGTTTCGGCCGTGTTGATAAAAAAATATGAAAATAATCAAAAATATTTTATTCGGTAAAGTATTTGTTTACTTTTGAATGACTGGATTCAATTTAAGATTTAACCATCTCATAATTGGCAATATCCCAATAAGTGAAATGCATACTTAATATGTGATCGATAATATAATTAAAATTTTACAGATTGCTTGTAAAAAGCAATCGTAGTCAAATTTTTACTCGTAGTCAGTACAAAGGTTGGTGATTAGTATTAGTTTTGTTACTGATAGTAGGAAGACAGTAAGCCCCAGTTGGAAGTGCCAATACCTGGGAACACTGAGCTAGCAATGCTGTCCAACTCTCCTTCAGTAGTTACTGATTCAATAGAAATACTGATGTGAATCAATACAGATGGATTGGAAGTAACAAGGCATTCAACAATTTAAAAAAAGAATTAATTTAGAGAACCAGGATTTTAGTTTAGTCTATATGCTTCCCTTTATTTCCTTATTGAAAAATTCAATGTCGCATGTATAAAAGAAACTTGAAATAAATCAAAATAGCATTTTTACATTAAAAAATGAAATGAAGGTATTTCATAAATAATAGTTTATTTTCAATTATCATAATAATCTGCAGATTAGGTTACTTTTAGAATTTGAAATTCTAATTTTTGGAAATTTTGTTTAACAAATTCTGTTTGGCAAACACTTTACTTCACTTAAACTTTAATTTAGTTTAATTTTTCCATGTTAATTACTGAACTATCATATTGATTAATGAACCGTGATTTAAATATTGTTATAACTTATTAATAGTTTTAAGATAATATAATTTTAATTAAAAATTATGATAATAGTTTACTTTAATCAAATTAAACAATTTTCAATAATTTCATTAAATTAAAAAATATTTTAATTGATAAAAATTCATATTAACAATAATATGATTATTAATTAGATATTAGATTAATGAGAGGTATATTGAGAACCTGATACTGAATTAATCATAAAAAGGACATATACTTTTACATCTTAGAAATAACACTATGGTTATAGAACATAAATAAACCTAACACCAAGAGAATAATTCCAATTATAAAGCCTGAAGAGAAGTAAATACATACTTGGTTGCTGACTGTCATCTGAAGAAGAAGAATGAGATGATGAGTCTGAGGAGGAAGAACCCGAAGTCTGGCTGACAGAATCAGGTTGAGTTGAACGGGCATTGACAGGAGGACGGGCACCAGGTGGGAGATCAAGATGGCAACGTGCCATTGTCACACGACTCGTTGAGAGTGTCACCCGCTGAAGCTCACTACTTGAGTGAAGATAAAGTGCCTCCCCACCCTCCGTGAAACAAAGTGACGAGATACCATTGATATCTTCCTTGCGTATTACTGCTGCATTCATCTGTTGAAGACATAATGAATCATTACAAAAATAGGGTGATATTTATTTGTTAGCTTTTATTAATGAATGAATGTGACCTTAATCATATAATATAAATACTAATAAAAATGAATATAAATAATATAATAAAAATGAATGGTGATTTGCTAACTTTTAAACAATAAGTAGAAGAATTAAATAAGAAATAATTGTCATTGTGTTTATATAAGCTGAAATTTGAAACAACTAATTTTAATTAAAAGCATTTGCTTTAAAGGTTGGAGAGTTATGGAGCAGAAAACTCCATAAAAATGTATTTAAGTTTTAATTAAAAATTTATTTCAAATTTAATACTTAAAATTTACTTAAAACAACAAGTTTTGTTCTCACTGATTTCACACACAAAGGTTAGACCAGTTAACTTAATCCTCAATAAGGATGGCTTAATCAAGAAAACATTACTAACTGGTTTGGCTTGGCAGAGAGAATGGAATCAGAACTAATATTATTACTTAGGCTCAAATAATTGGTAATTTCAACCCCTCTACTAAATATCCAAGAGTCACAGTTTATTGTGACCCCACCCAAAAAAAAGTAGTAGGGGATACTACAAATTTGCTCACTTTTTATGAAAGATAATTTAACAAAATCTTAATATATTAAGACTCTCAAAAACCTATAAGCTAATTAGAAGTTAAAAATTGGCAGAGTAAATTTTAAAAAGCAATATGTAATGAAAGTTTGAGGTAGTGAACTAAAGTTTTAATTACCTGTCTTCTAAGGTCAGGTAATGAGAGAAGTACAATATCACCTAGGTTGGTCAGAGTAAGGAGACAGGTTTCTGTGTGTTTACCAGCACTAAATGTAGCCAGAGTAGTCCTTCTGACCCGGGCTCCTTCACAGGCAGTCAGTTTCAGTTTTGTTAAGGGCTTCAATTGAGGAACTGTAAATACCTAAGGACAACACAAAATTATTCATTTAAATACAGATGTTATGGAAAAACATGTACAACAGTGTCATTGAAATAATGAAACTCTTAACTAAATATCAATAAAAGAAAATCTTGATAAGAGAATTCTGGAATTATGTTTATAATGTGTTTATAATACTCCTCAAGGGTCTTTGAATTTGTTTTTTTCTGAAAAACCTCCATGATTCCTTAAATTTTTTAACTTAAAAAACTACAGCCCACTGTAAAATAATTAATCATTTAATAAATGAAAAGAAAAAGGCATACAAGATTTTATTCTTATATTTAAAAAAAAAAAAAAAAAAAAAATACATACAGAGAGGAAAACAATCAGGATTTAAACAGGGAGAGGGAAGAAGATTGACAGATGTTGAGAAAAATAAATGACATCAAAAATGTAGAAGGCATGGATAATTAAAGAATGAGGCATTTCATGTCGTGGAATAGAGATCAAAGGGAGTGATAGAATCTTAGGAAATGGACACAGCATTTGAATTAGAGAAGGTAAAAGATGTAAGATGGGGATTATGAGGAAATTATATGATGAAGGAATGAACCAAGAAAATACTGGCATAGGAAGGAAGGGACACCTTTAAATAACATGCCTGAAGGAAATACAGATATCTCTGAGAATATCAAGGTCAGATCCAAGAAAATTGTTCAAATTCTCTTAAGACAATCCTTAAGCTCCACAGAGAACTCCCATACATGAAACATGCATAGTCAAAGTAAAGTAATTCAAGAGAAGTTAAACCAACAGCTGCTTACTATTATCAGGAGAAGAATGGGAAGGAGATAGTGACTCTTGCAGAGTAATAGCCTAATACCTAGTTGGATTAGGCATTTCAGCTTGCCTTCATTGTGTGTAACATTGTGTGCTTTCATCACTCTGATTACCATACATTGCATACAGCATTATCTAGCAGTTCTGTTAGTTACTAGTGTTTGTGTCATTCAGTCAGGAAAACTTCTGTTTGTTTTAAATAATAGCTGTTCATTTTTGCATAAAATTTATGTTTTATTACCTTGCAAATATTGAATATCACACCTTAAACACTATAGAGCTCATATATTTCATTAAATTATATCTATTTAAAAGTAAATGGATCTTGATAAATTTGTTTATTTTAGTATCTTCATTTTATTTTTCAAAAAAGTTCATTTATTTAACATGCATGATATTATATTTCTTTAATATTTTATTTCACTTTATGAATTTTAAGGGGTTTTACTTTGCATACTTATTGGTTGATAGTATCATATTATATCATTTGCATAGAGTACTGGTTACCTGCCAGAATGGCTCTCACTGAGAATCTCTGTTCTTGGTCCCGAGTAAGTGGCCATGAATTCAATTCCTGACATTGATTCGGGTCTTTGGAGGGACATGAAGGATCTAATAGTAGAAGAATTTGTTCCTCGAGCTGGGCAAGTGTCTGATATAGAGGTTGATAGTGTATTTTAATTCTTAATCCCTGCTGGCACACATTGATGAAGTAAGATATATTGTGAATAGGACTTATATAGATGTGCTTGCGGTAAGCGAATCATGGTTGAAGCCATCATTGGTTGATGCAGCAGTAATGCTACCAGCTACATTTTGTTTAGAAATGACAGAATTGACAGATAGAGAGGTGGAGTAGCTCTATTTATTAAGGAAGTCTACCCTGCAAGAATTTTATAATGCTCAACATATGTTATCAACCACCTGGAATATTTATTTATGGAAATAAGAGTTGGGACAAATCAATTTTTAGTTGGAATTGTATACCGGCCACCAAAAGCATGGTATCTTTGTGAGGTTGAAGATGTGTTAGAAAAATATTATTATCAGGATATTATATTAGTTGGCGAACTAAATATAAACCTGACATTGACAAATTTTAATTCTACACAGCTGAAAACTTTGCTTACTTCATTTAACCTGCATATACTGGCTTTTAATAGTACTAATCACACTCTTACTCCCACAATAGATGTGGAAACTTGGATTTATCAGATGTTAGTAAAGCCTTAATGCATGGGCAAATTCATGTACCTGGTATTTCCACACATGATCTCCTTTATCTATGATATAGGAGACGATCAATACATAATAATAATAGGTTAACATATAGTAGACATTTAACAAAAATAAATATGACTTCATTCAATAATGAAGAGAGGCTTCTAAAGACCTCGTAATCTTTAATGTGGAAGGAAATAAGAAAACAAGGTCTGATTAAGGCCGGCATTTTTCAATCGGCAATTTTCAATAAAAAAAATTATAAGTTGAACATCTCGAAAAGGGTTAAGTTCAGTGTAGGATGTTTCATAGTGAAATAAGTCGGAAATGATGGGTACTCCACGCCCTTAACGGATCTAGCACGACTTTTCCTGTAACCCTGTATATAAATTTTATTACTAGATTGAACATTAACATTCCTTTATAATTAATGTGAAGTTGTTGTTTTTTTTTGTTTTTTTTTTGTGTGATGAATAATACAATAATACTTAAGATATATAAATATTGGCAATGTGTATAGACAATACAATAACAGACAGTTAGAGAGGACTCAGTGTCCCAAGGAAATAAAGTGTTTATCTACCTATCTGAAATACTAATGAACTAACATAACTAAAACCAAAGTATGATAAAAACTAATACAACAAACCGACAGCATTTTTATTTTTCACTAAAAAGTCATGAAAAATAGTGAACTATGGAAAGAAAAAAATTCCATGGATTTGGAGAAATGATTTTCTTCTGTAAACTCATTTAAATGTTAAAGGTAGGAAGGAGTTGGTGAGAGTGATTCTTAGTAATTTGAGTTTTATTATAATATTTTCACAAAGGAATAATGCTACCTCATTTGAAATAAATTTAGATAAATATAATAATAAAAAAATCAGAAGTATATGGGAATATGCTATAATAATAAATACAAAAGTACCTTTATTTGCTCCTCACTAGAAATAAGAACTTTATGGGGAGGTGGATGGTTGTCAAGTCTACTTGTATCCACCGAATTACAGTTACCATCCATAAGTGATATGTTGATTACAGGTGCTCTATGCTTTAATTGTATTTCTTTCCCTATATAAATAGATAAATTAATTAGGACAATTAGTTTTAGTAGAAGAAAAAGCAAAAGTAATTATTAACAGGATGAAGAATGCTAACCAGTACAGTATAAAATAATTTTCTTCTAAGAATAGTGAAAATGGTTCCTGATTCTTACGATATATTAACAAATATATGTAAATAAAGATTAACTATTTTTTTATTTAAAATTCTTTAGTTTTGTTTAACTCAAAATAAAGACGAAATTTTGATTAACCTTTGTCATCATGAAAACACTTACTTCTGTAAAAAATTAATAAATCTGATAGTAAGTGAACATGCTGTTCATTATGCTAATGCACATGGAAAAGCACAAACTTCACACATTTTCCATGTTTCATTAAAAGGTTAAAGTCACAGCTCTCTCCAAGAGCCATAAGGCAACTTATAATCCGTATTGGGGGAGTATTCAGCTTTCCTGTAAAATATCTTCTTCATTATGCACCCTTCATACAAAAGTTACAGAAAGTAAAAGTGAGAGAATTAAATTTTACACCTAATGTGCTCTTCAGCATATACAGCATCCTGCAGAAAATAAAGCTAAGTTAAAGTGAGAAAAAGATAAAACAGACAGAATCTATATATATATATATATAATTAAGTCCATTAGTTTTCAAGTAAAAACATAGTGTGAGATTAAAAAACAGGTCAAGAAGGAATATACATGAATATGACATAGCTTACTTGCACATATCTAAAATAATAATAACTATTTCTTGGTGTAAATCATTTTTAAAAAAACTTAATATTGAAGTAAAATAGGATACATCTGAGATTCAATAAATGTTTTTTATGCATTTATATTTTACAGCGTGGCAGTTATGCCAATCATATAGTAGAAAAATTGAAATCCAAAATATCGATCATATAGAAATTTCAATAAATGGTAAATAATAAATTGATAATAAGAAGAGAAAAAAATTAAATGGAACAGCTGAAATGTAATGTAATGAACAGCTTTTCCAGAAACAATGAGTTATTTACATTTCATTAGTAATCATGGCAAACATATATGAAATGAAAATTGACATTTCCTAACTTGGAATTTTAATTTTAATATAAAAATAATAATTTTTATAATTGAAACACTTCATTACCTAGTTGGCAAGAGACCTTCTCATCTTTTCTTTTTTCCCCTCCAGGTATGGCAAGTGTGAATACATAAACTGTGCCATTGTTGGTTCCAACCCACAGAGTAGGGGTCATATTTTGAACTGGAAAAAAATTATATGTATTATTATTCTATGCTTATTACAACAAAAATAACTTTAACTATTTATGACAAAATTGGAAAACTCATTGCGAGTATGTAATATAGTATAATAGTAAAATAATATATCCTTCCAATGCAAGGATTGACATTTTGTTTCAGGATCTAAGTGAAAACCCAAGATTTGTCAAATGACATGACTCTTTCCAAGAAGTTAGGGTCATTTGTAATGGCATTTTAAGTGTCAGTACACACTTTCTAACAAGCTTATTTTGTTTGATTGTGAGAATTTCAAGCACTACTTTCTTTTTTGTTCAAATTGTTGTGTAAAATTTGCCTTAAGCATTCTTTGTCAATTCCAATGGTTTCAGCAATCTGTTAACCGATGGTCAGATCGAACCAGATGACTGACCTTTTTTGATATTTTCATTCCTTTTGTACATGGAAGGGCGACCCGGGAGGTCATCATCTCCAATGTCTTCACGGCCATCTTGGAAACGCTGGAACGACTCAAAAACTCACGCATGTGATAAACAATCATTGCCATAAAATTCTTTTAATAAAATAAGTTTCAGTAGAAGTTTTACCTAATTGCATGTGATATTTCACAGAAATTCGTTGCTCTACATATCATGTTTTCGGAAAAACAAAACAAACACATCTTACATGAGAGAAGGCTTTATGCTACACAGCTGTCGGTCGTTCAAAATTAGTTATTCTGAAGCAGCATCAGTCACGTTATTTATTAGCCTTGCACATCAATAGAGGGTGGGGCTAGCTGTGTTATCTCTTGTCCTAATTTTATTTCATAATTGCATTCAGCCAGAATACCTTTATCTGATCATAGACTGTAAGATTACCAAGTGGCATCCTAAACAAATGGACAGTTTTTTTTTTTTTTTTTTTTTTTTTTTAAATGCTGTACAGTAAAAGAGGAAGGATTGATGCATATCTCTGTTCAAAAGAATGTGCAATAGGAAGAAAATATGTTTAGGTTAACAAAAATGAAGAAATTGGTCAGTATATATTTTATAGCATAGTTTACTAAATATCTCAAAATCGGTTAAAAAATTGGAATAAATGGTTACAATATTTCATACTTAATATATTTTCAACGACAATATCAAATGGGCTTTGAAAAACGAAATTTTCTTGGAAGAAACATGAATACATGAAAATGAATAGTTTATTGAATTTAATGGTTGTCTTCTTCCCTACAGTTTTTTATTTAAACTTAATAATATCACATTATTATTTACAATTTTATAACAAATAAAAAATTGTTTTTTACATACACGTGAAGATTATGTAGCCTGTCAAATGAATAAAAGAAATTGTTTATGTAAATAAAAAATTTATTTTATTCATTTAAATTCTGTCCAGCAGGAGCTGAGTAAAAAATTAACATAAATAAATAATAAACAATAAAATTTATCTCATAAGCCAGAGAGGACATTGAGCATGAAAGGTAGACCACTAAGCTTTGTTCTAGATTGGTGGGGAAGGAAGAGTGGGGGATCTGATCAGGCATCATTGTTATATTTGTAAATATCTTTCTAAAAAAGTAATTTTCATTAAAAATTGTAGAACAATAATGTAAGAAAATAACATATTACAACTATTTACCGTTTCTTCTTCCGGGTTGGACCGTGTCAAGTTGTTGATATTTGCCGAGCTTTCTCACATCATGTGATAGCTTCTTCAGGGCTGAAAAGAGAATGAGAGCTGTGTTCTTTTCAGCACTGAAGAAGCCATCACATGATGTGCGAAAGCTCGGCAAATATCAACAACTTGACACGGTCCAACCCGGAAGAAGAAACGGTAAATACATCTGATGACCGTCGAAGTCTACGTGAACATATTACAACTACTAAGTGTACAAACTTATAGGCAACTTAATTAAGAAACGATTATAAATTTTGGCCTACCTCTAAACCCTAAACATGCGTGCTCTCACACACACACACACACACACACACACACACACACACACACACACACACACACACACACACGCACGCACGCACGCACGCACGTACGCACGCATGCACGCACACACACACAACCACACAAGCACAAATAATTATTATTAGGTTGTATACTATTAATTTATCTTTAATTATACTCAAATGAGCTTTTACTTAGGGAACTCTTGAATAGTTTTTCACTTGGAATTGACTCCTGCAATTTTCAATTCATTGCTCATGAAAAAATTACTTTCCTTCAGCAACAAGCAAGTATGCATGTAGGGAAGAGAGAGGAGGAAGAGGAAAGACATTGACAGAAACAACCATCCAGGTAACTCAATGCAATCAGAGTTGTAGGTGTTGTAAAATGCTTATGAACCTGGACTCTGCATGTGGTTACTATACACGAATATATCTAATTTTATTTTTTAATCATTAATATAGATAAGATTTATTTTTTAACCCTTAATGTAACATCCCATTTTTTTTAATATACTTTATTAAAAAATTGTCAATATAGAGTAATTTTATAATTTATTATAAAAGTTTTACATGGTATAAATATCATGATACAATGTTAGGTAGGGGGAAAACCCAGAGGCAAAACCCTAATCATTTCCAGAGTTGTAATATCATACATAAACACGAAAGGAGACATTCATTTAGCTAAAAATCCAAAATAACAAATTAGTGATAATTAAGTTTTAATAATTTTTAGTGGAAAACAAAGCATATTGGACAGTTTTTATTTCTATGAAATTTTTTTAAGAAATTATAACAATACTAAGTAAATAAATAATTAGTAATAATAATAATTCTGAGAAAAATATGTCACAATATTGAAAACCATAACACTTACCACTAATTATAAATGTCCTAGCAAAAGTAATACAGCGGACCATTGAACCCATTCCATCATCTGCAGTTGTCCTTGCCTCTATGGCCCTTTCAACAGGTTTTACTTCAGCTCCATCAGGAGACCTGAAAATTAAAATATGTTAACTCAATTATAGAAAAAAGGTTTGTTATGAAGGAGAAACATAATCTAAAAAGATTTACCATTTTTAATTAAAAATGGAAATAGACAAGAATAAATGACTTATTTGTCATCATAAGAAATGGAGGGCTAAGAAAAAACAGGAAGGTTTAATGACCCAAGAATGACTGGTAGGAAGGAAGAGAAGGGAAAGGGCTCAATCTTCTTTGTTATATTCAGCAGTGGCATTTGCCCTTGATTACATATCAAAAAGATTTCTAACTCAGACCTATGTTAGTTTCATTCTACAATCATCTCTTTTGTGGCACTAATCGAGTTGACTTATTTGCCAATAATTATGATTTACGGACAGCATTAATTTTCTGTTTCCATCAGAAAAAAAATTGCTGCAGAATCATTTTGTAAATCATAATGTTCAAAAATTAGACAGGAGAAATTTTTTCAGAATATAACTGGAGTCAAGGTTTCTGCCAGGATCAGAAAAAGAAAATACTCCAAAATTATTGGGTAATTATTTTATTATTACCAATGCTTCGACTTAAATTATAAGTCATCATTAGGGCTAAGACAGAATACACTCCTAGTGTTTTTCTATTTACCTTTAAAATTTGCCAACTTTTGACCATAAACATCCCTCTGAGATTTCTCCATACATTATTATCTGTACACATTTAAAAATGAGAGTGGAAAGACATGGGAAAGATCAAGAGGATCGGAAAATGAGTACCTCACCAACTGACTGGCAGGGAGGAGGAACTTGAAAATACAAGATACATATATCCTCGGCAAATGCTGCTTGTCATGTGCAAAAGAAAGTAATTTCTTCATTAACTTGTGTTTAACTCCAAGACATTAAAATTGGATTTACTCCGAGAATCCTAAGTGTATAAAATTGTGCTCAACTCCAGGTGAACTACTGACATCAACTGCAAGGCCAAATTTCTACAGAAAGAAAACAATACTCTGTGTTTGTTATGATCAGAAAGGTGTGATCTACTATGAGCTGCTAAAACCTGGGGAACCTGTTAATATAGAACCCTATTGACAATACAAAACCAGCATATCAAGAGAGGACACACAAAAAGATCTCACACAGCAAAATGGACCAAAAAAATGATCAAGGTGCTTGGTTGGGAAATTCTTTTGCTTGCAGCTTACTCACCAGATTTGATTCTATCTGATTAAAACTTACTTGCAATGATAAGACATGCACTAGCTGAAGAGCCCTTCACTTCTTACGAAGATGTATGATATTTTGTAGATGGACTCCTTTCTGACAAAAGGCAAGAAGTCTACCCGAAAATTTAATACTCAATGTAATTTTTCTTCTTGAGTGTTCACTACCCTCTTTCTTCCTCCAGTTCATATTTATTATATACATCGCAGCCGCGCGACTGTTACATTTTCTATGCACACACACACACCTATAGTAATCAAGAACAGGTGGGATATAGAGTGCAGTGAACACACAAAAAGAAAAAAACACAAATCTTTTTGTGTGTTCAATGCTCTCTATATCCCACCTGTTCTTAATTACTAAAAATTGCAGCCGCGAGTGTTTCATTTTCCACATATACTTTATATATATATATATATATAT
>KZ807130.1:495672-516079 GCA_000696205.2 Oncopeltus fasciatus
TATATATATATTGCGTCTGCAGGTGTTTCATTTTCTTTTTATACATATAAAACATTCATACATGCAAAATGATATTCACTATTATAAATACATGTAAAACAGTGAAAATATTATGTTGTTATTGCTGTTATGAGAACAACTTCAATAGCTATAAAACTTCAAAATTATTTTATATTTATTTCTTATATTCTGTTTAAAATAAAAAAAACTCACTGAGCAGGAGGAGAGCTAGGTAAAGTAGCTGGAGAATTGGTCCCTCTCTTATCACCTGCTCGCTGAGATCTTCCTTTTCTCAATCGCCTGAATGACTCACGAAGAGATTTCTTGAAAGACTTTCTCCTTGAAATCGGCCCTTCTCCAGCCCCTGACATGTCTGTCATAAGAAGCATAACATAATAAAAGAAAAGTATCAAGACAAAATAAGATATGAATGAATATAAGAAGTAAATAAAACGGTTAAGTAACAAATTAAAATAAATTTTTTTTCCGACTCAAATGATTTAAACTAAACTTTTTTATTTTAGTTTTTTGTAGATTCACTAAGTCATTATAACTATATTCATAAATATATATTTTTTAATAAGAATACAAATGTTAGAAAACATAAATTTTAGAAAATTAGATTTACCCCTATTATGTTCTAAAACTCTTATGGTAACTTATATAAACTAAAGATATCAATATAATAGATTTTGGTCTTTCTCAAAATCCTCCATCTATCCCATCTGAATTCAATCTAACAAAAGCCTAAATACATAATTTGGTTTCTAGAAATTAAAATATGACGGACCCCTCAACACTAAAGTTACATTCTTAAATATTTTCATTAATAATTTTAATTTTTTATTTAAATATTGTGGAATAAAATGTATGCTTTAAAACAATATTTAATACTGATATTCAATAATTTTTTTACAATAATAATAATAATAATGAAGATATTATATATACATATAAATTATAAATAAATATAAATTCTAAATGTTTATATCCCTCTAAACTCCTCCTCTCCAAGGCCCATTTCAGATATTGACAAACTCATCCAACAGTTCATTAAAAGAAACTCAAATAGTGAATTTAGTTTCAGTATTTTAAAAATCATGAATACAAGAGCAATAAGGTAACACATACTCATGCAGACACACACAAACTAGCACTATGTGTGCATACACACACACATATACACAATGCACACATTTTTATTTAAATAGATCATATTTTTGGCTTCTAAAATATAGGATTGGTGAAGATATATTTGAATTTTTGATTGGACTGATTTTCTTAAGTTAAATCTGCTATAAGTCTGCCAGAAACTGCTTAAACTTAGTGAACTCCATACCATAGTGGTTAACAAATATTTATATTTTACTATGCATGAAATGTATGTGTGCGTGGACACGCATTTATTTTGGTGTGTATATACACACACAAACAAACACACACACACACGCGCGCGAGCGCAAGCACACAAACACACGTGTGTGTGTGTCAATGTCTGTAGCCACTCTAAATGAACTTTTATCCCCGCTCAAAACTAAATATTAAGCTCATAGCTGCAAAAAGACAAAAAAAAATGTAATCCCATTTGAAATCAGGTATTCCCCACCATTGTTGCCTAATCATGCTTAATGCCAAACTTAGCCTAAAGTTTTGCAACTAAAAACAATATGCCAGAGTATAAGCACTGAGTGTGCTGTATGTAAGTGTGTATTGATAGACACATGCAAGGGTTGCTATTTATGTATTCAGAATAATATATTTATTAAAACAAATATTTATCATTGAAAATGGTTTTATTGTTTTTCAAAATAGTCTTCATGATAATCAATACACTTTTTCATGCGCTTGAACCAATTTCGGGCTAAATGTTCCTGTAAAATATTCTGTATGATTGTCATACTAATACCGAGAGATGCATCTCATGGTATGTTACATATCAATTTTGCATTATGAGTTTACAGACAGCATCAATGTTTTCAGGCATACCAATTTTAGACGGTCTTCTTTGAAGTCCATGAGCAAACAATGGTCACAATTGAATTCACTATACCAGTGATATACAGTGGTTTTAGGTCATGCTATATCGCCAAAAGTGGAAGTGAGTTGGTTGATGGACTGTTGTTGAGATAATCCACATCGAAAGTTGTAGTAAATCGTTGCATGAAAACATTCACGAGTTAATTACATTTTTTTACTGAGATGAGACTTTCAATTAAAACATTTATATATCTGATGCACTGCGTGTAATACAAGAGGCAGGATTAAATGTTGTGACAATAAATTGACTGTAAGACACATTAGTTAAACCATTAAAACTATTTTGAGGTAATATTAGCAATTATTAGATTAAACTGAAAACAAAGTTTTATAATCAACATATTTTCAAACTATTTATAGAAAAAAAAATATAGATGATTAAAAATATCTCAATTTAATATGACTTGGTCCATTTTGAGTGAAAATTTGTTATTTGCATTACCTTATTGTAAAACATGCATCTTAAAATTAATTAATTAATGTANTGTTCATTCATAGATTTTTGCCAGGATCAGAAAAATTAAATACTCCAAAATTGTTGGGTAATTATTTTATTATTGCCGATGTTTCGACTATTGCCGACATTGTAAATCATCATCAGTGCTGAAATACAATACGCACTATTAAACTTATAGCATTATAAATTGGAATGAACAAACAGAGATGTGGTATGTTATAAGACAGAAAAAGATATACAGAATAAACTAAAAATTTAACTATACAAATATGAAAAAATAAATCAATTTTATACGTAATGATACTGAGGTATGGAGAGATCTCCGAGGAAGGTTTAAGGTTACATCTCCGGTGAAAGGAGGTGGAATGGGGTTAGATCGCAAACTTCAAAGGTAGATTAACCTACCTACTTCAAAGGAAAGTGAAAGGCTAACGCCAGGGATTGTTTACCTGAATTTTTTCTGTTGAATTATAAGGAAAATATTGTAATAAGCAGCATGTAATAGTGTGTATTATATTTAAACCCTGATGATGACTTAGAAGTTAAGTCAAAATATTGGCAATAATAAAATAATTACCTAATAATTTTGGAGTATTTTATTTTTATGATCCTGGCCGAAACCCTGGATCTAATTTCTCCAGATTAATAATTAAAAGTAATTTCACTAGGTAAAACAATGAAACATAATAAAAACAAATTTTTATCTCTAATAATTTTTTTAAATAATTAGTCATTAGTAAATAAAATACAAACCAAAAGGACTGAGAGTTGACTTCACAGTAACAGGGGCTAAGCGCTGAAAATCATAAAGGGCAATACCATGAGCAGTCCCAGCCGCAACAAGGCCCCAAGGTGAGTGAAGAGCAAGGGCTGTGATGGTTGCTGGAGGATGGAGCTGTAGAAGGGAAGTACAACTGAACCCAGGCTCAGCACTGGGTGAGTCATTAAAGTCAAGTGGTTTGTAACCTTTCCATACAAAGCCTTCCCTACCTTCCAGAATATTCATAGTTACAACCTAAGCAGAAAAACAATTTTCAAAGCGACTTCTTTCAGGGGAAAATAGAATAATTAACACGGCAAACAATCAAATGAAATAAATGATTTGCTAAATACTATTATTTTAATGTATTATGATATAAAAAATAGAAAAAAAATTTAAATTATTTTGATTCATGAAAAACTATACAACAAAAGAATACATTAAACAGTTTTGAATAAATCATATACAAAAAAAAAACTAAATGAAATTACAAAAAAATATTTTGCTTTCCTGTGCTTAAAATAAACATGAACGTGGATTAAATCTAGTTCATAATATGGGATTCATATTGAAAGGAATAAAGAACTGTTTGGAAGTGTGCTATATTCATTTTGGTGATAATTTACTATCTCATAATGAGGTCAATTAAAACAATAATAAACTTCATTTACAATTAAGGAGAGATGAAATCAAAGGAAATCTCCTATAAATGTTATTATTGTAAACTAATGTCAGAGGAAATTAATTTGTAGAAATATTGCTCTTAGTTACTTAAAAAAAGTATTTAAGTTTAATTATTAACAGATATTGATGTCCAATATGTGATGGCAAATGTTATGTAGATAGCCATTACTAGTAACTTGGAAACTTTACAAAAAGGAAGAATTCAAATAATAATAAACTGTATCAAAATAACATTTTGTATATTCACAGGTTAAGAATATTAGTTTAGAAGCAGAGCAGATAATACTGATTTTCGAATAACTTACAATACTAGATTCAATAACCTATGCTAAAGACTTAATTGTGAGCCATAATGTAAAGCAATTAATAAAACAACAACATAAAGGAATATTTTTTTTACATTGAATTGTGCAAATATCATTATCATATATCGAATCTCATGAAGATAAATACAAAATAACAACCCAAACACAAACCACATGATAACAGAAGTAAATATACCTCCCCCTCCTCATCCGATTATAGTCAAAAATGAATTTATTCAATGGTTTGAAGTAGGAAGACTAAACACCAAAATTTGTTACTATTTGTTAAAAGTTAGAGCTTTCCCAACTAATGAGGTTACAGTCTTAAATATTTTCATTAATATACATTTTTTGGAAAAATGTTTAAAATTAGATACTTTAAGACAATTATATTTAATACTTCATATTTCTATTATTTATTTTTTAGCATCAACAATTACAAAGATATTGATGATTCTTCAATTAGGTCCCTCTATCTTAACTTAATCCCCCTCACTCTAGGACCGATTTCAGCAATTTATGAAAATAATTTAGCTTTAGTGCCACAAGCTTAAATACCTATTTCAAAAAATGTGAATACTAGAGTGCTTAAAGACAACTAAACACACATACTATTAGCAACAGACAATGTTATAATTTTCTAAATAGGATTGGTGAAGATCTATAAGAATTTTTCAGAGATTTTGTTATGGTTTTGATGTTTCACATCGATCAGCTTGATTCTCTAATGGGATATCTCCTAAAAATAATGGCTTGAAACGTAAAACATAAAATTTTGGACAGATATTACAATTCCCAAATCAATCACCAAACTTTGTTTTTAATGAAAATGAACTTAATATGAATCATTTCAGTTATAAATTATTTTTTAAAATAAATATTGCATAATGGGCTTAGCGATTTTGACATTAATATGAGAAATTCAATGATACAATATATTATATATTTACCTTAGGCTTGGGTAAATCAGCATCTTTTGAAATTTTAGCTATAATAACATGACCAGCAGTTCCAGCAACAGCTAATACTCCTGTTTCAGGGCAAAGAGAAACTTTTTTCACAGCCAGACGAGGGTCATCTGAATATGGATCAAAACTTCCAACCTGAAAAAGGTTAAAGTTTATGTACTAGACAACACTATAAAAGTGAGGAATTACTGAAAGAAAGGTTTTATCAAAAAATAAAATAGAAAGTTAAAATGTAGATAATTCTGAATTTAATAATAATTTAGTAAATATGAAATAATACATACAATCAAATGAAAGATTAAAGTAAAAAAAAAAATTTTTTGGATGAAGAACTAACTTCAATCAAGTGTTGAAATTGAATGCCAAAGTCAACCTCACTCTAAATTCTGTATTTTCTTTTTTAAAAAATGTTGAAAACTTTTCAAGTGCATTTTTTTTTTCAAGACACATAGTCCCATCCTCAGAGCACCAGGAATTCTGGTGAGAGCTTTTAATCTACTATTATAATATTATTTGGAAGATTCCTAAAACCTTATTTGTTTAATTATTAGGTAATACCTTGACCGAACCCCAACAAAAATCATTTAATAATAATAATACCTACGGTCAAAAAACTCTCCATTTGAACTTATTAATTTAATAGCCACATCTCTAATTTATTGTTCAAAATATAAACATGTGATTACATTAACTATTTTAATAGTGATATTAGTAGTCGATTAGATGATATTTAGATCACTAAAACTAAAACATATGAATTTGGTATAAGCATTCTGAATTATGGCTATAAGTTACTCAAAAATTTTAAAGATATGAACAAAACAATTCATTTTCTTCAAAAAATAGACTTGTTCCATAAGGAAAGACAATACCGGACTGGTAACATTATAAAATTATATAAGAGAAAGAAATGTCATTAGGCAAGTTGTCGTTTGGATACTGATATTAGAGAAGAAATATAGTTCACTGACTCAAAACCTCCTTTTGTACCTCAATGTGAGGTTTCATAAGTGCAATATAGTTGTGGACTAATTTGGTCAATAAATGAGCTCCAAGACATTTTAAGCAAAACTGTGAATGTTCTTTTGAAACTGGCAAAAAAAAAATATCTTAATAAATTATTGAAATGTAATAAGGATAAATGGATACCTTAGAACATACAAGATTGAGAAAGATACGGTTAAATGAAAAAAAAAAAAAAAAATACTACAGAATTCTAACTTATAATCTTTTTGCTGTTAAAGAATAAAGAAATTAGATGAAGGAAAAGGAAAGTTTTAGGTATGGAGAGAGAAGATAATTTAGGCAAAAAATAGCTCATGTAAAAAGAAAAAATTATTATGGACAAGACCAAGTAAACTATATTACCGTCAGTAAGATAGTTAATCAGGAGAATGGAGATGGTTTATTCTATGAGAATGTAACTAAAAGAGAAAACCGTCCATAACATTGCTAAGCCTACTATCAAGTGAATTTTATTCAAGCATGGGGATAAGCAGTAGGGCATCAAATATTGGTGTGATAAGATAACTTCACATGGTGTAGTAATAATGAATTTTAAATGCTGTTATTAAAATGGTTTTATTTAAATAATTTATTTCACTTTCACTAGTTCCCCTCTCTCTCTCTGAAAATTATTTTACAGATCATTGGGATTTATTTTTTCATTTGTTAGAAACTTGTGATTACAGATTTTTCTTGCAATAAACAAACTTTGTCCACAGAACCAATATTTTTTCCCATGCAATAAACAATTTATTTTTCAGGCATAAAACCTGTACCTAATGGTCAACTTTTGCCAATTACCTATTTGGTATAAACTAAGTTTTTGAGATTTCTTAATCTTAAAATTAAAATAGCAACCCGGCATTCAAATATTTATTTTAAAATTATGGGATTTAAATGAACCCAAACTTTGAAAATCTGATTTTGTTATTTAATAAACATATCCTCTTATATATTATTAAGAAATTTTTTGTAAATGTTTTGAAAAGATTATTATTACAAAAGCAAGAAAAAATAGCTCATATAAACTTGAAAGCATGAGATGCTACAGCCATTTTCTTTAGAAATGTATTTTTAGCCAATTTCCTGTTGTTAAATCTAGTTATTCACTTTGGAAACAAGAAGTAACTTTTGAAAAATTTCAATGGATCTCTATTAATCCTAAATTGGAAAAGGTAGAAATATGGTCTGTTAAAAGTTTTATGTATATTGTCAGCATGAGCTTTAGCTTTCGCAATTTCTGAAATAATGGAACCAAATTCAGAGTTTAAGCAAATTTTTACAAATCATTGAATTAATTCGTTAATGGATGAAATCTATCCCGGGCGAGTGATTTTAGGGGGTGATAAAAACTTAAAATCTTGATATCCTTATTATTCAAATGAAATTTAAAAAAAAAAAAAGTAGAAGAAAAAAAAAATGTTTTGTGGTTTTTTGGTAAAGTATGACATGTTAATATACATCACAATTGTTAGAATATGATATTTACCCAAATTTCCGAATGCATTTACATAGATTTAGCACAGTTAAAGAGTCAATAGTAAATTTAGAACTACTAGAAGTAAAAATGTATTGTCTTTTTCACTCTCCATTTGCCACCAACATGTGTGTATTATACTAGTATTTAGTTTCATTTCTGGTCTTAGAATTATAAAATACTTTCAGAAATTAGTTGAATATCCTTTTTTTTTTTTTTTTTTTCTTTTTTTTTCCCCTTCCTTGAGAAGAAATAAAACTATTTTGAAAAATAAAAAATATTTAACATATGTTTGTAGAATTAGTAGAAAATATGATAGCACTATAACTGATTTACTTATTGGTCAGAATATTTAAAATCATGTTACTAGATATTATTGGTGCTCTAATACATTTCATATTCCTCACTAGTATATATGACTTACAAAGAAGAAATGAAGTATACACAGGGACATGGAAAAATTGCTCAAATGAACCTATATCAAAAAGGTTAGTTTTATATCTCTGTGATGGGCTAGATACCAATGAAACCATTAATGTATTAAATTATGATTCATTTCTTTACAAAATGAAAAAGTCAGGTACATGGGGTATAACCACAGGAACAGATTTAAGAGAAACTAGAGGGTTAACAGCAGTAGTCAGTGGCTTTGAAGAACAGTCTAAATTTTTTGCATCATATGAGAGAGAGAAAATTTGGGATAATTTATTCAACTATGTGAAAAGAACAATCTTTATTGGGAGAAACAATACTTTAAAGAATTATGAGAACACCAACTCATGGACAAATATTATACTGGAGCCAAATGTTATAGATAAATTAACAAATGAAAAACAACAGTCATTAGAAACAATAAATCAAATTATATCCCATAAATTAAATATAAAAGAAATGAATAATGTGTTAATTGTAGTTTATATGAAGAATGAAACAACAAAGTTAAAAAATTCGAATTCGGATACAAATTTACTTAAAAATTTGGATACAGCTATCGAGAGTATGACATTGTTTTTCCAAAACTTTTTTGCAGACCAACAAACAACATTTATTTTGAATTCTTACAAAACTCCACTAATGCAATGGAGAAAAAAAAGGGAATCATTTTTCACAATGTGGGGTAACAAAGTAAAATCAAAAGAAAACATTATTATAAGAACTACTGACATAAATGTAATAATTTCTGTGATTTTAGGAAATCCAATTCCACTGAACAGCATTGGTAGATGGCACAATGGTTTATTAAACATAGATGATTTAAGTGAGGCAAAGGCTAAAGCTTGTAATGCATTTCATTTAGCGTCAGTGGCTAATGCAGTTTTACAACAAGTGGGAAACAAGATTTTAAACAGGATGGGGTTAAGCTTTTCAAATGAAGGAGAACTGTTGCTTGTGCATGAAAATCAACTAGTAATAGATATGCTAAAGAACAATGCTAATATTATTTTGGGAACAAGTGAAAAACTCATCAAACTCAGTGCACAAATTATTGATAAAGATATCATAGTTATCCGCCAAATTATCAACTACTTAATGCACTTTACATACATAGGTTGGAGCCTATTATTAGTAACAAAAATTATAAAACTCTCAGTAAGTAGGGACATAATTCTAAAGCACGAAATTAAAATGATGAAAAGAAAAACTCAAATATGGTTTTTTGGAATGAATATAATTGTTGTAACAACTGGAGGATTATGCATTCTTTTTGTTTTGATTCAGGGTTGGCCATTTTATTACATGATGTACTGCTTGCCAACAATAATAATATGGGGTTATGTACTTAACTATTTAGAGTACTGGATAGCTTTCTTGGTCAAAATGACTTTTAAAAAAATGATCACTATAATAGCGTATAGCATCATCTATATTGCAATTGTTGAATGCTACATTTGGGGGATTTCATACAATTTGGTACTAATAGGAAATGTACTATGCATTTCCTTGGTAAATATAATCATATGTTATATAAAAAAAGAATATGTAGGAATTAAAATAACTACAATTTCATCTTCACTCTTACTTTCTTGCAGTGTTTTTGCTTATTTAAATAAAGAAAAAATTGATTTAACTTTTCTTATACCAAGTGGCTTAATATGGTTAGTAGGAGGACTACTGAATGCCATTTATATGACTCTTTCTAAGGAAATTTTAGACACTATTGTCATGGCATTTTGCATAATACACTATTGCATTTCATTTTCTATAGTATTAGTTGGCTACTTTTATCAGCACAGTATAATATTTATAATTTATGTAATTCAAATAGTAGTGGGCATTTGTCTACCCCTTTTAGGAAACGCAGTAATACCAGCAACAGAAATCCCACAAGATATTGACCGCTACAAGAAATCCAACAGACTTCACCATATATGTATATGTTTCAGTTCCCTATTGCTTTTAGTTTCTATGTCATTTGAAACCCTTTTTTCATATATATTATATATTTTCTTGCTAATGTGGTACTTTGTAACTGAGCCAACAATTAAAATTGACACTATTAACAAAGAGAACGCACATTATGCAACAATATTTGTAACACTTGTGATATTGATACAGCATGTCTTAGGCCTTCAAGAGCCACCAGTAAACATACCTTATGGCATTGGGCATTTCTTTCCAAAAGATGAACTAACTTCAAAAATTATAGACAATGTTAAAGTTTATTTGGTTGTGGCTACAGTTCAGGAAGTATTCTCAGCTTTATCACTCAGCTCTGGAGGAGATGAACAACTTCTACTAGCAACATTTATACTCAATATGTGTGGATATCGTCTCTTTATGAGCATGGATGGATTACAAAAAAACAGTTCATTCAAAATTCAAGCTCATACATCTCTTCAGTTTATCATCATATGCATATTTTTAACATTAACACTCACTAAAGTTCTACTACGAACAAGCATGAAACAACTAATGCACTTAGGAAGAAATGCAATACAAATCATTATAAATAGAGCACAAAGGAATGAATGACAAATATATGACAAACACAAGAAAGTAAAAATAAAATACCTTCTTAAAAGGAGGCCAGCCATCTTCACCATCTTCTTCTTCCTCTGGGGAATGTGAGATGTCTTCATCACTAGCCAGCCACTTGGAAGAAGAAAACCTGAAATTTACATTCATTTAAAAATACTGTAATCCATTTAACAAAAAAAAGGAAGAGAGAAGAAAAACTGTTTATACTACATGGAATAATTTATGTAAAATATTTTCAATTACCATAAGATATTTAAAGGTTACAAACATTTCCAATCAAATTAGAAAATAAAATTATTTTTAACATTCTTGATAGTAGAATTTCTAAAATATTTTTACCATATAAGAATAGATAAATTGTCAATAAGTCTACACCCAAAATAAAATCGAAAAATAAGTAGACAAGTATAAAATATAAGATATTTATCTAGTTACTTTTTATTTTCACAGTATATAGATTCATACATAACTTAAGTTTAGATATTTTTAAAGAATTTTTAATTTTTGACTAAAATTGCTTTTTTGCTCAGAGAACTCCAGCTTATTTTCATTCTTTAAAAATATTGGATTCATAAAATTGAGTAGGATCAGTTTTAGCAAACATTTCTAGCAACTATTGATAAAGTTCGAACCCTTTAAACTAGACTTCACCTGAAACTTAAGTTAGAATACACTGCTTAAAACATTTTCACCAAAATCAAGTAATTTACACTGGCACCATAATGCGATATATGAATTTCTTAATTTTTTTCTTGAGATTTCACCAATCCTATATTGGAGAAGCTAAAAATATAGTATATTATGTAATATATATATANCAAAGAAAAAAAGGTTCAATCCTTAACTGATTGGCTGCAGACAGAAATTTGAAGTCTTGTCAAGCTGATTCCCAATTAGTCATACATTAATTTCATTATTTTTATCACTTTATATATATATATATATATATATACACATAGCAATCAAGAATAGGTGGGACCAGAGAGTGCAGTGCATACAAAAAGAAAAAATCACAGGGATCTTTCGCCCTTCATCAGTGAAGAGTGAAGAGAGGCTCTTTTTCTATATACTATTTTTTCCTTAATTTCTTTTTATTTAATAACTCATTGACTCTAGAATCAGCGTTTTTGTAATTTTCAGACATAAACATGACTTGTATAGCAGACCAAAACATTAATGTAATTATTTCTTAGTATAAACCTTACTAAAGTAATAGTTAATAACACAGTCAAGAAGAGTATTATATTTTTTAAAAAAAGAAAAATTTCTGTTTCCATACATTACAATACTAGAGAAAAACATATTTATTTCTGACATCAACAAAATAATTCACTCCTAATTTAATACATTTATAAATAATTACAGATAAGTCTCCAAAAGATATGGAAAAAATACTTCAATATAAAGGGGAAATTGTGTTTGAATGAATTTTTTTTTTTTACAAAATATTTTTTAAAATTAAAATTCACACCTTGATACACTAATTTATTATAAGAGAGCCAGCCATAAGGACCATAAGATAATACAAAAATAAATAAATCTGCATAAAGTTGGACTTCCAGGTTGGACTGTGTCACAATGTTTTTTTGTCTCCAAGCTTTCGCTCATTATACAGTGAGCTTTTTCAGGGCTAATCAAAGAATGAAGGGTCTCAGAGAAAGTCCCCCACTTCTCATAGGCCACTCCTTGGTTGGTGGAGTCTCGGGGATCCCCGGCTGTGATCATTGGACTTCGGGTTTCTCTATGAATTTTGTGGATTTTATTTTATTTTTAAATTTCTTGTCCACTTATTATTTTATCACAAATCAATTGTTTTAAGCATACAAAATTTCTACATACTGTGTAAAAAAAATAAATAAAAAAATAACCTTAAAAGTGGCAACATGGCAACTGAACCTGCATCCCAAAGCCGAACCGAGCCATCCTCATGCCCGGTAAGGAATAAATCGTGCCTTTTTGGTTCATCCACTTCTTCTAACTCACCACCATCTACAGGCCAGGCCTGGAAAAAAAAAAAAAAAAGGCATTGCTAAGCAAAAGAAAATATCAATAACGAAAGAAAATGGAAAATAAAATAAAATTTGTGGCACAAATAGACACCCTGAAGTTAGTGTTGTCATAAGCATTTATTTAGTTGAAATTGGGCTTAATTATATTTTTATAGAAGGAATATTGTCTTTGTAGAATATCTTATATATATATAATATACATAAATCAACCAATCCATGGTATAACTGCAGTTCACATGAAATGATTCTACACAAGAAAAGAATATAAATAAATGGAAAAACAATGGTTTTAATGTCTAAGTATGTTCTATAAAATTTTAAATCTATCCAATGAGAGAGAAAAACAATGAGCTTGAAATATATCATAATGTAACTTTTAAACAAATTACTTGCCTTTAGTGACAGGTTAAAAATAATTTTTTGTTCTCTTACATAAATTTTAGTGTTAACAAATTTGTAATAACAATCTTTCATAATAAGAAATAATTAGAAAGCTGTTGGTCTAATTTTCAGGGAAATTCTGTTTTTGGTCAGTTTGCAGTCATTGTTAGGACAAAGAGGCAATGTTGAAATTCATAAATAACCTAAGTTAAATGATGATATTTTTCTAAATACATTTTAATTTTACGATATTTAAAAAATATAAAGTGAATAAAAGTTAATTTTATAAAATAAGAAAGAGTATTAAGCATGAAGTACATAAGTGAGGAGGATGAACATGAAAAAGAAAGAGGATATAATCTTCGGAATGTCTGTGAATAGTGTAAGAACAAGACAAATTAGGATAAATTAGGTAAGATGAATAAATTTGTTTCATGAGCAAAGGTTCAGGGAAAAGAGAAACCATACA
Source organism: Oncopeltus fasciatus (assembly GCA_000696205.2). Taxonomy (NCBI): domain Eukaryota; kingdom Metazoa; phylum Arthropoda; class Insecta; order Hemiptera; family Lygaeidae; genus Oncopeltus; species Oncopeltus fasciatus. The sequence continues at coordinate 509,204 of KZ807130.1, forward strand.
TAGGGCTTGATGTCCTTGAAACCATGCATAGGGCAAGCAATATCCAAAAAAGTTCCATGAATATCTCATGTTCCCATGTAGTTATAATTAGAAGTTATTATATTTTGACCAATTCTGATAGAGATATATGGATAACTCATTTTTTTCTTATGAATTCTGCTAATAAAAGCAAGTTAAGGTATTAAGGCACAGCTTTTAATAGTTTTAATGAGCTACTTACAACATTTGAGAAATGCCCAGCCATTTGTTCCTCTCCAGCTTCGACAATGGTGTTCCATAGTTTCTCTGGCACATCAGATACGTAAGTAGAGCAAGTTACAGCTGAAGCATGTAGGGAAACCAGGTATGGCAAAGGCAACATGGGCCAACTATCACCATTCAACTGGATGGCACACAACTCTTCTTCAGCAAGAACCATAAGAATATCTAAAAGAAATTATTTGAAATTTGATAGTAACAGATGAAATAAAAACAATAATTTCAAAATGATCTGACTATGAGGAGAAGAGACTCTTTCTTCTAAAATCCTCTTGATTTTAAAACAAACATGTTGATAGAAAAATTGTTTTGAAAAAAATAATAGTAAATAAATGTGATTTTTTTTTTTTTTTTCCATCAACCATGAATTTACATTAATTAGACAAATGATAGTAAATATGTATCGATGAAAGCTATGTGACCTGTACTAAATCACAAATGTATATTAGAGGACATTAAGAAAAGAAAGAAAATTACACTTTAAGCATATAACTATATAAAGTAGTTAAAGAAAGTAAGTAAACTTAGGACCATACAAATTTAGTTAAAATATGACATTTTAAACTAATTATTTATCAGTTTTTTTATTATACATAAAACTAATATTAACAGGCAAACAAAATTATTGGCAGTTAATATAATATAATTATTCTCATATCTTCTATTCTCCGTCTTCATTGGTTTCTGCAAACCATCTTCTGTTTGCAGAAACCAATGAAGACGGAGAATAGAAGGTATGAGAGTTCTATATTCATTGGTGGTAGAAATAACCTTTTAGATTATTTACCTAATATAATTATTATAACATAAAGTAGGCACACAATCTTGACCAAACCCCAACAAATTCAACAAATTACTAGTTATCTCCACAGTAAAAAAAACCCCATTTTAATATTTAAAAAGATAATAATTATTTAATCTAATCTCATAATTAACCTCTAAACTCATCTTTCGAATTCTACAGATTATTCCTCAGTCTGTCTCTCCAAAACCAACTTGGTCTCTCAAGCCTGTACATATTAACCTAACTCTCAACAAGTACATAAAAAAGTATACCATCCCCATCATATTTCAGAATAACTTTAAAAAGCTTGTCCCAGATAAAAAAATCTTGCATAAGCATTTATAAGGACGGCTCAAAAAACTCTGAAGGCTGAAGGAAAAAACTGATCAGCTTTCTTAATAGATGGCAGACACTTTATGTTCTCTTTGCCACAGATGTCAAGCGTGTTCACTGCAGAATAACTCGCAATAAACAAAGCCTTGAATATTGAATTACCATTATCAAAAAACATTTCTATATTTACTGACTCTTTTTTTTTTTAATACACCGACTCATTATCTGCTCTTTTAGCTTTACAAAGCTCTTTCACCAACCAACATCTCACAATAGACACTTTAATTGCAATAGATCACCTCAATGAGAAAGGTAGCAAAGTGATATTTAAATGGATACCTAGTCACCACGGAATATCAGGCAATGAAAATGTGAACTTACTAGCAAAGAAAGCGATAAAAGATGGTGAGATGTACTCAAAAGTCACCTTGAATGATGTAAAGGCGGTAGTTAAAAAATTAGTACTTAATAAGTGGGAAAATATATGGTGGTCAACCAGAGACCACAAGTTATGCGAAATAGTCTTACTATATTTAAGTACTTTTTAAATGAATGAATTATAATTTATAAGAAAAGTATTTGTATAATTAATAAGTCATACATGCTATTTCTTCTTTTAATAATTAACTACAGAAGGAGTTAGCTCGCTTCTTCTTCACTTGAGTCTCAGTGTTCATACCTGAAGACCTAGTCAATTTTTTAAAAAATATATTAGTGAATTTTCATTTTATAAAGTATGAATCCTTTTAAAAGAAATTTTATTTAAAAGTGAACATTTAAATTCACAGTTATTTTGATAATTATCTTTATACAAGATCAAATTTTCAATTTGGTGAGATTTTTTTAAGTACTTTTCAACAACAACAAGATAATATGAATAATTCATTCATTTATAATTATTAATATTCATGTATTAATATTTATTAGTCAAATAATTTTTCTTTATATTATATAAATGTTTATTAATTTTAAAAATTCAGCACAATTTCAAAATAAAACTTTTCGCAGCCGCTAGTCGATCAACCCTGAATAATAATTTAATTACTCTTTTGCAAAATAATGAAATTTTTGAATGCTTTAATTTTTTTTAAAGTAAATTTTAAAATTTTACTTCAATGTATATCATAAATACATACCATCATCATCTTTAGTAGTAACAAAGAAATCAATGACCTTAGATGTAAAATCAAAGACAACATGCCAGTCCCGTACTGGAACGAGAACAGAAATTGTATGCTTGTCACTGTAAGAGGCTCTTTGCATGCCACCAGCAAATATTATCATTTCTCTGAAAATAATAAAACTATTATTATCAATATATTATTATTAATCTAATCATTTAACAATTTCCAGATACAATAAACATAACTGATTCTATAAATTTATTAAAATTCAAGATTATTATTTGCAAGAATTTTGTATATTATATGAAAATTCAGAATTCATTTACACCAATATGCAAGAGGTCCAACTTAAAATTTAGAAAAAAACAATACTTCCATTAATTTCTCAATCAACTCACTTGTGGGCAATTATTTTAGAAATTCTCTTGCAAGGGAATGGCCCATAAACAATATCCATTTCTCGAGTCGGCTCTGATGACTTGATGCTCCAAACTATGTAGCTGCCATCATTATGAGATGAAATAAAAGTTTCACTGTCTTTCCAAGAAACACTTTCCACTCCTTGCATACTTATACAAGTCTGTAAAAACAAGTATAAAATAAGTGATTTTTAATAAAAAAATATTTTGTTAAATATAGTCCTCTACTGATTACTTCCATTCTTTTAGGCAAACCTAACATTGCAAAATAAACATTATAAAATAATTTTTTTTTTTATTGTGGTATTATTATCCCACATAAATTATTTAAATATTTTTTATTATATTCCCTTGCATTAAATCAATGTTGAATTGAAGAACAATTTGTGTTATTGCAACATGAAATGATGTATAATACAGCAAGACATATTTTAACCAATTTTGGATTATTCAAAATGGAAAAAATAAGAAAGTTAAATAAAAGCAAAGTAAAAAAAATTGCATTAGTGTACTTTATAGGAAAATGAACTTTAAATGGAGGAGTCCATTTAAGAGATATTAGGTTGTTGAAAATAATTTTTAAAAATTTGAAAGCTATGAAATTTTATAAAATCATGCAGTTAGATGGCCTCATAATAGAACATAAAATAAAGTAAGGGGAAAAGATTAAAATAAATTAAAGAAATTAAAAGATGGAACTGATTACAAGTTAAAAAAGAAAATTTTTGACCGTAGATATTATTATTAGATGATTTTAGTTGGGGTTTGGTCAAGGTAGATCCAAATAAAAATACAAATTTAAAAAAAGATTGTATTTTTTTTTAAAAAGATTATCTGCCAACGTTTCGGCTTATATTGTAAGCCATATTCAGGGCTGTAGAAATACAATGTCATGAGAATACAATAATAATTGACAATATTAAAATACAGAATTACCATAATGTAATGGGATATCAAAAGTATGAATGTAGAAAGCCTCCATTAATTGATGAGGCTCTACAGGAAGCAGTTGAGTCAAATCTGGTCAAGAGTGCTAGCAAAATTGCCAGAGAGTCAAATAATATCTTTTGATATGTCAATCACCATTTACTCGCTGTGGGGAAGGTGAAAAAGAACAGTAGACTGGCGCTCATGAACTTAATCCTCAGCAATAAGGTAAGAGTTTAAAAATTGTAAAAATTTATCGAAGAACTCTTCTGATATGAGATTTTACAGGAAGATTGTCACCTATGATGAAAAGTGGGTGACAAAATCCAAATACCCAAAAGCAATGGCTAGATCTCAATTAAATTGCTTTTTTGCAAGTGGGCAATTTGAAAAAAAAAAAAACAACAACACATGCTTTGCATTTTTTTTAAGTCATGAAGATATTATTTATCACCAATTTCTTTCTGATGAATGCTTTATGAATTATCAGCTTTGCTGTGAACAGCAGGAAAGATATATGCAAATTAGTATGAGCGTTGTTGAACCAAAATAATTTTATTCCAACAAGGAAAGATTAAAGAACTTCATGGGTTCAAACTCCTGCCTTATCCACCATATAGTCCAGACTTCGCAATATTGGATTTCTATAATTCTTGTTTCAATCCATATAGATAGATCCATATAGATATTTTCTAAAAGGGAAAAATTTGATAATTTTACAAATTTGAAATTGAGACACAAAAGTTCTTTAAAAGTTTTTTGACAACCATCCAAAGGAATGGTATCAGCATGAGAAAAGCAATTAGCTAGCAGATGGCTAATGATGGTAGATAACAATGGACTATTATTTTGAGTACTAATTGTATTATATATAAAAGATCTAATAATAGCAAAGATGATCAGTTGAAATTAAAACCTTTCAAGATTTCAGACACTATTTCACCAATTTATACAGACAACCAAAGAGGGGATACCAATGAGATCCATTATTACTAATATGTAACTGCTGCCATAGACTCACCTATACATTATATTCCTAAATAAACTAATAATAGAGACTTTGAACTTGATAACTTGAAGAAGAAACTCTTACATGAGAGCAATTCTAATTGGCTAAGCTTAAGATGTATTTCAAATTTAACAGTGAGTTTTAAGTGCAACTCAAAGGACCAACAATGGGATAACCATTGAACTTTTACAAGAAGGATTTCAAACACAGGGCACTCACCTCAGCGCTAAAGGCCCCAGTATGTTGGTACCCAACCGATATATGTTGGTACCCAACCGATATGTTGATGATACATTATCAGCCTGCAAAGAAGGAGGGAGTCATAAAAATCTTACTGAACAGAACAGAAATATTAACTGAACTAATACAATTGCCAAAGAAAGAGACAATGAAGACCTCCTTTGTGAAGAATGGCTACGAATCCAATGTTTTGGATAAGGTCCAGGGGAGAACATGTAAACAAAAGAGGAACTAGTCACAGAATTCAGAGACCACACTATCATTCCTTATGTTAAAGAAACTGCAGAAAAAATAGGCCGGGTGCTAAAGAAAAGCACAAGATCAGAACATATACCTTCGACAGAAAAATGGCCGACATTCTCCCAAACCCTAAGGTTTGCTGGGCCTCAGGATTTCAGGGATAAAACATTCGGTACTCATACAGGCAATCATACATTGGGGGAAACTGAGAGGAAGGACACACAACATAAAGAGGCATAGGAAAATCGTTATTAACGGTATTATTTTGATTTTATTGTTGTAAAAAGGAAAATGATTCATAGTATGTTCTAGACTGAAGTTTTTTGTAGGATTAAAACATAAACAACTAAGAACTGATTAATATTTTGCAATGAAGAGATTTTATTAATTATTTATAAATATTTTTCAACTCATTTGATTTATAATTTAATAGTACATTTACTAACTTAAGTTTAATCAAATAGTTGTCAATATTTAAAATACCTGTTTAAAATTAGCACTCTGTAATAACTTATTTTCTAAAACTTTCTTTTTATCTTAAAATATATAAAGTTTACAGAACTTCCAGAAACAATGGCATGCTTGCTATTAAGCAATTTAATAAAATGCCTGCTTAATAAACTGAATTTTTCAGTTCAGTTATACTAAGTACTAATTAACAAAGAAATATATAATTAAAAACTTATTCATAAAGATAATACTTAAACAAGGTTCAGAAGTGACTGCAGTTTTTTTTAGACATTATTATTATTAATAAACTTTATCTTTCATTCAGTCTTTTCATTAAAATGAATCAAGTTAATATTTATTTTATGACTTAATCAAAAGAAACTTCATATGTTCCAAAAAATATTTTTAATTTTGAGTTTATTACAAATTTTCATTTTACCTTACCTGAGATATTTGTAATAATTTTTAAAAAATAAAAGATTTATATTAGTATTTTAATTTTCTTTCTTTCTTAAATAAGTACTGAGAGTGATATAATTAATATTTTTTTTATTAATATTGTATTTTATTTTAAATTCATAATAATACCTGTTTTTGAATACTTGATTAAAGCTAAATTGACTTTGAAACTGAAAAAAATCTCAATTGGATTTAATGTTTCTATTAAAAATCAATGAATATAGGCTAGTAACATATAGAAAGTCACATATAATGTCAAGAAAAGATGAACGTATCTGATTAATTGTATTGTAAACCCAGTACTAATCTTCATAGAAATAGCAACGAAATAAATAATTCAAGTAGGGTGTAAGGAAGCAGCTATCACTTGATATCACAACAAAGATAGTACCAGTTCCCCTATGTAGGTAAATGGCCTTCAATTTAGCACCAGAAATAAAAACAAAAAGGCACAAGTAATGCAGCTCTCTGTCCGTCACACAGGAATTGAGTAACCTGAGCAGATTTCCTATGTTTCATTAAAGATGGATAAAAATAAGAGTAAATAAGGAAGCAGTTGATGCGCAATATAAAAAAAAAAAAAAAAAAAAAAAAAAAAAAAAAAAAAAAAAAAAAAAAAAAAAAAAAAAAAAA